>CAUYQU010016084.1:0-61376 GCA_963574635.1 Cheracebus regulus
GGAGAAATGCCAGATATAGGTGAAGGGGAGGAAGGCAACAAATTACACTGCCACGTGTGTACCTATGCAACAATATTGTATGTTCTTCACATGTACCCCAAAACCTAAAATGCAATAAAAAATAAAATTTAAAAAAAAAAACTATGTTTGTAGGAGAGATGGCCTTGTATGAGATTTTCTTTTCAAAATTGAAATGGTTGCCTTTCTGAAACAAAATAAAAAATTTTGATGACATAAGAGAAAGGAATTATGAGATTAAAAAACATAAAAGGACCAAAGACTGTATGAGATTTGTAATGTGGTGGAAGTCATCTTGAAGGGAGAAGCAGGTCTGAGTAAGTAAATCTTAGGTTTATTCAGTGTGAATTGATCCTTCATACTGTTCTTTCTCAAAATTATTGCCATTTTATTCCAACAGTCCTTTCACTCATTCCCTCATATTAGTTTTTCAATTGTCATTGATTATACCTTTCTGGGCCTTTTATGATCCTCCCATGTTGATAAATAAGTGGGAATCTTTCTTCTTTGGCAATTTTTCCATTGTAACTAGCTCTTAACAAATATAATTTATTCTCTAGATAGATCATTAATAATGTGTGATGGCTGTGTCTGTTTCAGAATACCCAGATAGTCAGGTATCCTACTGTACATCTTTTTTCAAAGCTTCCAGTTTAGGTTTCTAAACAAATAAACATTTTTGAGTCAGGTAGTCTTCACATTCATGTCTCCTATGGATACGCCTGTCATACATTCAAGTTATTCTATTTCAAGACCATTATAATTTTTCACCATGAAAACACTGTTGACATGTGAATTAATTATAAGCAAAACAAAACAAACTAAAACAAAATAATAATTTAAAAAACCCACAAAACTCCACTTAGAGTTGTGTATAGTAAGGCTATGTATATTGAATCCAAACTATCATTGTTAAAAGAGTACATCAACTTGAGCAATTAATCATTCCTTGTTTGTTTTGAGGTTTGAATTTCATCTTTTTTAGTTTTATTTTGTTTCATTTTTAAAGACAGAGTCTCACTCTGTCACTCAGGCTGGAGTGCAGTGGCATGGTCATAGCTCACTGTAGCCCCAAACTCCTAGGTCAAGTGATCCTCCCACCTCAGCCTCCCAAGTAGTTGGGAAAACAGGTGGACAGACTCTGGCTATTTTTTTTTTTTAATTTGTACACATTTTTGGTAGAGAACAGGTATCACTTTGTTGCTCAAGCTAGTCTTGAGCACCTGGCTTCAAGCCATCCTCCTGCCTTGGCCTCCCCCCAAAGTTTGGGAATTACAGGCATGAGATACAGTGCCTGGCCAGAAATTTTTTTATAATGTATTTTTAAGTTATTGTATTAGTGTATTAAAAAATAATAATAAAACCAACTTTATAAATTTATAGTAAAGATATAATGAGTTAACACATTTAAAATATTGTTTAGCAGCTATTGTTACTCACCTAAACTTTGGGGAATAGATTGTGTTATTTTTATGCAATGTCATGGTTAAAAGTGTGAGACTCAGTTTTAACGCACACTTATCAGATGCATAAGTGTATCAGTCAGCTCCATAACCAAAATATTATAGACTGGACAGTTTAAACAACAGACATTTCTCTTCTCATAGTTCTGGAGCTGGAAGTATGAGATCAGGGTGCCAGCACTGTCAGTTTCTGGTGAGGTCTCTCTTCCCGGTTTGTAGATGGTTGCCTTCTGGCTTTGTGATCACATGATTTCTTCTTTGTGTTAGAGGAGAGGTTGGGGGAATTCTTCTGTCTCTTTTGATAAGGGCAGGGCACTAAGCCCATCCTGAGGGCCCCATACCCATGACCTCATTTAAACCTATAATAATAACCTCCCAAGGGCCCCATCTCCAAATACTATCTCGTTGGAGGCTGGAGCATGAACATATGCATTTAGAGGGGGAAACAATTCAGTCTACGACATTGAGGCTGGACAATATTGACCCTGTCTAAAGTGAATTTCTTAAACTGTAAAGTGAGGATTAGAACATGACAGAGTTATTGTTGAGATTTAAATGATTTTCTCCTTTTGTTTGTGTTGTTTTGTGAGCATTACTTTTGTTAAAAGGGAAAAATAATAAAACACAAACTCCTAAGATAAAAATAGTGTCCCTCTTCTGTTCTTACTGTTTTTCGTCTTACCTGCTTTTTGCTTTCAGCGTCCCTTCTGATCTAGCTGTAATTCCCTCTACTCCTCTCATGCAATGTGTTTCCTAGTCAAATTAGACTGGTAGTCATACTCTTAACTTGTATGTTTTATGTCTGTTTCTCTGGAATATGCTTTTGAACTAAATCTGTCTGATGAAATTTCATCTTCTCTATAAATCTATTCTAAATCTTCTTGTAGAAATAAAGTCTCTCCTTTGAGTATTGATAGAATTTTGGGCCATTATTATAAATATTATTTCATTTACTTTGTATCTTAGTTATGTACAATCATAGTTTATGTCCCTGTTAGTCAAAGTTCTTTGAAGGAAAGGCAAACCAGGTTATCTACCATAGATTTAGGACATAGTAACCATTCAGTTTATAAATAAATTGATACAACTGCAGGGGCAGGTAGTTCATTGGAATTTTCTTTTGAACTTTTAATGCATAAAGAGATTGTCATATTCATTACTAAACATGAAAGACTATGAGAAAATGGCTTACTCAAGAGAAACAATTTTTGAGCGTTCAGTAAGCAGTAATTGTATAGTTGACATGCTAAATTTAAATCATAGTCAAGTGTTCACTGAAGTAAGTTCCCTGAAGATCAGCACTAGGCAACTCTTTATTAGCTTAGTTTGTTATTGTATATACTTGAATACTATAACAATACCTACTTTTGGACAGCATTTGAGAGTTTACAAAATACTTTTCTGTACATTATCTCTTCATCAGATCATCCTTGTGAGATAGGCAAAGAAACTATTTTTATACCAGCTCTACAAAAAAAATTTGAGTTTGAAATAAAGAGATCTGTCCAAGGTCACAAGCTAGAACACAATGAAACCAGGACAAATCATTCATCTTTTCACTCCTCATCTACTCTCCTTTAAACAGCATGCTGTCTCCTGTCAGACAGCATTTCTTTAAAACTATTTCGCTTGCTTTGTATTATAGTTATGTATAATCCATAATCCATGCAATCTGATAAATAATACTAGTGTCACCACCATCCTTCTCTTAATCAGTATGTGAAGTTTTGCTACACTCTAAGATTTCATTTGATTAAGCCTTCAGTGGAACAGATTTTGTTTGATTGCAGAATGCCCAGGGAAAACCCTAATATAATTACAGCAATGCTTTTTTTGTTGTGTGGTTTTATATTACTTCAGTAAACTGCTATACTACATTTACCAATGTATTTGATTATAAAGACATATCATCTCCTATTAATTCTCTATTTTTTTAATAAAACCAAAATCCAGGCAAATCACTTTAACTTTACAAAAATTCTAAACTTACTTTCCTGCAGAAGACATCAATTAAAAAGGAATATGAAAGCCAGGCATGATGACTCATGCTGTTAATCTTAGCCCTTTGGGATGCTAAGGTGGGAGAACCACTTGAGCCCAGGTGTTTGAGACCAGCCTGGGCAACATGGCAACCCCCCCAATCCATCTCTACAAAAAATAAAAAATAGCCAGGCATGGTGAAACATACTTGTGATCCCAGCTATTCCAGTGGCCGAAGTGGTAGTATCATTTGAGCTCAGGAAGTTGAGGCTAGACTGAGTGGTTATTATGCTACTGCATTCCAGCCTGGGTGACAAAGTGAGACCTTGTCTCAAATAAATAAATAAATAAAATGAATAAATAAATAAAATGAATGTATCATAGACTAGTTTGTTTCTTATTAAAATTTAATAACAATTGTTCAAACTGTCTAAATTTCATAGACAAGCATTTCTTGTGGGTATCTTTGCTAACAACTGGCTTGCTTGGCTCTGGGTTATTGTTTCCCTTTTTTTTAATATATAAAATTCTGTTCAACCTTTGTAACTAAAATTACTGTTCATTTAGGAAGTAATATTAATTACAACTCTCACTGAGGCATAATTTGATTATATTTCCCCAAGGAAAACTTACCAGCATTTACATTTTTTAAAAAGATCCTTAAACTATTCCAATTAAATACAAGCATATGAAATTCATTAGATAATTTTTTTTAAGGAAAACAAAGTGTAGTAAATGTAACTAATTAAATTTTGTTGTAGTGAATGCTATAGTTTATATCATTTCACATGAGTCTAAGTTTTTTTGAGTTACAGCCCTCTTTGCTTAGAAATCCTGAACTAACCTTTTAGACTTGTCCAAGTACCAACGACCTCAGACTGGCAGTTGTTAAGTGCTTTGCTCTGGATGAACAAGCTCTGGCTTGGCTTCTTGCCATGATGTCAATTAAGGCTTGCTTCTTTGGTATTGGTGCTATGTCAAGGTGCCAGTTTATGTTAGGAAAAGAAAGCCCTTCAGATTACAAGTGCTGCTTCATTTAGATTCTGTATTAGGCTGTTCTTGCATTGCTATAAAGAAATGCCTGAGACTGTGTGATTTATTAGAAAGGAGGTTTAGTTGGCTCATGATTCTTCAGGCTGTACAGGAAGCATAGCAGCTGCACATGCTTCGGGGAGGCCTCAGGAAACTTAAAATCATGACAGAAGGTGAAGGGGGAGCAGGCATCTAACACAGTGGGAGCAGGAGCAAGAGAGAGAGAGAAAGTGGCAATCATGGTAGAAGGCAAAGGGGAAGCAAGGCAAGTCTCAAATGATGGCAGGAGAGAGAGAGAGTGCAGTGGAAACTGCCACTTCTAAACCATCAGATCTCATGAGAACTCCCTCAGTATCATGGAAAAAGCATGGGGTTGCCACACACTTAAACAATCAGATCTCAAGAGATCTCATAAGAACTAACTTAGTATCTCAAGGACAGCACCAAGCCATGAAGGATCCACCCCTACGAGACAAACACCTCCTACCAGGCCCCACTTCAAACACTGGGGATTACAATTTAACATGAGTTTTGGTGGGGACATCCTTTCAGTCTATATTATTCCTTCCCTGGATCCACAAATCTCATGTCCTTCTCACATTGCATAATATAATCATCCCTTGCCAATAAGCATCACTCAAAAGTTCAAAGTCCAAAGTTTCATCTGAGACAAGGCAAGTCCCTTTCACCTATGAGCATGTAAAATCAAAAACATGTTATATACTTTCAAAGTACAGTTAGGATACAGGTAAACATTCTCATCCCAAAAGGGAGAAATCAGTTAAAAGAAAGTAGTTATAGGACCTATGCCAGTTCAAAACCCAGCAGGAAGTCATTCAATCTTAAAGCTTCAAAACAATGTCATTTGACTCCATGTCCCACATCAGAGAACACTGCTGCAAGGGATGTGCTCCCAAGGCTGCCCTGTGACCCTGCAGGGTTCAGCCCTTAGAGCTTCTCTCATGGGTTGGAGTTTGTATTAGTTAATTTTCACACTGCTATAAAGATTGTACCTGAGACTGGGTAATGTATAAAGAAAGGAGGTTTGATTGACTCACAGTTCCACATGGTTGGGAGGACTCAGGAAATTTACAATCATAGCAGAAAGCAAAGGAGAAGCGAGACAAGTCTTAAGTGATGGCAGGAGAGAGAGAGGGTACAGTGGAAACTCCCACTTCTAAACCATCAGATCTCATGAGAACTCCCTATCATGAAAAAAGCATGGGGGAAACCACCCCTATGATCCAATCACCTCCCATCAGAATCTTCCCTCGACATGCAAGGATTACAATTTGAGATGAGATTTGGGTGGGGACCCAGAGCCAAACCACATCAGAGTTGAATGCCTGTGGCTTTTTTAGTTGCAGGGTGCAAGCTGCTGGTAGACCTACCATTCTGGGATCTGGAAGATGGTGGCTCCCTTCCCACAGCTCCACTAAGCAGTGCCCCAGTGGGGACTCTTTGTGGGTCTTCCAACCCCATGTGTTGTGAGAGGGACCCAATGGGAGGTAATCGAATCATAGGGATGGGTTTTTCTCATACTGTTCTCATGATAGTGAATAAGTCCCAAGAGATCTGATGGTTTTCTAAAGGACAGGTCCCCTGCACATGTTCTCTTGCTTGCCACCATGTAAGACATAACTTTGCTCCTCCTTTGCCTTCCACCATGATTGTGAGGCCTGCCCAGGCATGTGGACCTGTGAGTCCATGAAACCTCTTTTTCTTTATGAATTACCCAGTCTTGGGTATTGCTTCATAGCAGTTTGAAAATGGACGAATGCAGATACCAAATAAATAGATCATTAAAGCCGCAGATAAAAACATTGGAAACACAGGCTGTAACAATGTGGAATTATCAGGGATCTGGGAAACATAGGCAGCAAATCTGCCAACCTGACAACAAGATGTCAGGATGACAATGAGCTGAAAAAGCTCAATCTAAACCAGCATCTGATATTGCAACTAAAAGTTACTATCTTTTCCCACTTAGCTTATTCAAATGCTGCACCCAAACCACATAAATTGAAAGCCTATTATGTTGTGTGTCATTCCAGTGGAACATAGAAAACGTCTTTTGCAAACCAATTGTATCTTTGGAACATTAGGGCCTTTAAAATCCTCTATGTAATAGAGCATACTCTAAAAGGGAAATGAATCCAGGGTTTTGGTAAAATATAAACTCCATCTAATTGTTGGTAATACTACATATAGACTGAAATATGGTAACACGTATACAGACATGCAGACATGCAGTTGGAAATGGAGGTTGCTGTGTGTACTGTGTCATGTAAACAAACTAATTTAACAAATTTAAAAAGTACTGATGGCCAGGCATGGTGGCTTACACCTGCAATCCCAGCATTTTGAGAGGCTGAAGTGGAGGATTACTTGAGCCCAGGAGACTGAGACCAGCCTGGAAACCACAGTGAGATCTACACAAAATATTCAAAAATTAGCCAGGCATGATGGTACGTGGCTGTAGTCCCAGCTACTTTGAAGGCTGAGGTGGAAGAATTGCTTGAGTCTGGAAGGTTGAGGCTGCAGTGAGCTGATCACTCAGCTGCATTTCTGGCTGAGTGACAGAGTGAGACCCTGTCTCAACAACAACAAAAAAAGTTATTGGTGTTACTCATGGTAGAAGGTGAAGTGGGAGCTTATACATCATGTGGCGGGAGTAGGAGCAAGAGTGAAAGTGGTGGGGAGGTGCCACACTTTACAACAGGCTGCCATTTAAATTGCTTCTCAGAATAGCAATCTATATTGATTCCAAAATGATTTTTTAAATAGGAAACTCTTCTCAAACTTCCAGGATGTAAGATACATGAATTTAAGACTGAACCACAGGCACATATAACAACTTCAAGGTCATTTGACTGAGGCATAGATCTTCTAAAAATCCAGTTATCTTCATGAGATAAAGGAAATTGCAGGAACATGTGGAATTTGATTAGACTGGGACAGCCTCACTAATCCTTATAAGCTGGTGGTGAAAATTCAGTTATTTACAGGTCATAGTTAGATATCCCTGCACAATTTTTACTACTAAATTATGTATATATCTTATTGAAGATCTTAAATGCCATTAGAAATAACTAATGTCTAAGATATCTTGTAAGCTGGTGGTGAAAATTCAATTCTTTATAAGTTATATTTAGATATCCCTGCACAATTTTTACTACTAAATTATCTTTGTACATTATTGAAGACCTTGAATGCCATTAAACATGACTAATGTCCAAGGAGGCCCCAAGATGCCATTTAAGAGGGCCCCAAAATGACCTCCAAGGAACTCTGCCTCCTGATATTGATGGATATTGTGGATATGGCAGCGTGTGACTTCTGAGGCTAGATCAATAAGATACTGCAGCATCTATTTTGTTCTTGGGTCACTCTAGGGAAACCCAGGTGCTACGCTATGAGGACATCTATATCTGCAGAGGATCACATGATGAAGAACTGAGACCTCCTGCAACAACCAGCATTGAGCAGCCAGCCATGTAAGGGAGCTATTCTAAAAGTGGTTTCTCCAGCCCCAGTCAAACCTTCAGGCAACTGTAGCCCTGGTTGGCATTTTGGCCACAGCCAAAGGAGAAATCTTATGCCAGATCCACTCAGCCAAGCAGCTCCCTGATACCTGCCTCAAAGAAGCTGTGCAAGATAACAAATATTTATTGTTTTTAGACACTAAGTTTTGGGGTAGTTTTTAATGTAGTGGCAGATAACCAATACAAACGTATAACTTATTGCTTTCCAGAAACTCAGCTTATCAGATATTTGCTTCTGGTCAGATCTTTTATATAATGCTAAAGACCAGGTGGTTGAGTAGAACTGATAGCAAAAATGGTGATAATGCACCATTCCAACTGCACTGTAGTAATTTGGTCCTAGTGATGAGGAAGAGAAACATCTTACTAGTTACTCTCATTTTCTCACACTCTATGTTTTTGAACAGCACTTAAAGACCACCTGAGTTGCAAGGAGACTAGAAAGTGTTGTCCTGCAATGAAACATAAAGTGCTACAAACATCTTTTTCTGAGTTCTCTGAATTTCTAACTACATCACTGGGTAATTCAGAGGTAAAAGGGCCAGTGAGGTGGTAAATATTTAACAACAAATGGCTGAGGAGAATAACATAAGAAAGATTCAGTCAGGCTCCCAAATTCAAGAAAGTTGGCCCATTTAGACCTCACCTCTGACCCTCACATGCAGGTGACACATTGCAGAATTGCAGCAGACAGTGCAGAAGCTGGGCCGGCCAGGGCTGCAGGCCCAATGGACTGAATGGGAGTCATAAGAGGTGTGCAGTCAAAAATCAAAGAAGTTACTGTGAAAGGAGACTTGAGAGCTGAGAAACACCTTCTGCTGAAACTGAATAGTCAACTACTGAAAGAGAAATAAACTTGAGGAAAACTTTTAAAGAATTACAGAAGAATGTAATTATTACCTAGAACATGGAAAGATAATGCAGGCAGTTTCCAGAAAAAAAAAAAGAACGTTCTGAGTTTGTGGAAAGAAGAGGAGTACAGTCAAAATCCTGTAAAGAGGCTTGGGCTGGCACAGATGGACTCTATACACATATGGGTAACTTCTCAAATATCTGCTGAGAAGAGAGCTTGTGGGGGTGGCTAGGGAAGATGCAGAAGAACATCCAAACAGTCAGCAGGTTCAGAACTTCACAACACAACCTCGCAATTCCCAAGGATTCACTTGGGGGTTGCATCTACGGAAGTGGGGTTGGGTGGAGGAATGACAAACACAGAGTAACTAGCAGAATGGCCTTTCTTATTTTTCTGCTTAGCATGTACATCAGATATTTAGAGCTAGTAAAGGACATAGCAAAGAAGGCTAGAATCTATAGCATCAATCTTTGTATTGATTAACTTTCTAGGACAAGAACACTGGCTTTAAGGGATCCTTCCCTCCTCCTATCAGTGAATGGTAGCTTTTCAGTAGCAAAGCATGTTAAATTGATTAAACATATAAGTATAAACCCTCTTGATCAAGTATATGAAGATAACAAATAATCTTTCCCATGGCTGAGTACTTCATCAAGAAAAAGAGCTTGTGTGTTGTCTTTGAAACTCTCTTTGCTCACCTCTCTGGGATAATCCCTGGCATATAGTTGGCATTCAATAAATATGTATTCAAATGAAAAAATGAAATTCTGATAATGGTTGGTTTGATTCTGCAATTTACTTTTTGTCCCCTTGAAATTCTTCGCAGCTAACAAGGCTTTTGCATTGGGCTTTGGATTGGTTTGATTTGTTCTTGTCATAGTTGCTGGAAATGCTCCAGCTGGAATAAGCAATTTTTCCTCACCCCTAAGGGCCTTGGATTGTTCACGTGGAACTAGAAGATCTCTCTGGTTCCCTTTAGCTTTGCTATTAGTTCAACTCAGTTGCTCCATTTTGAAGACGGAAAACCCAAGGATTACCCAGGGCACAAAGCTAGTGAAGAGTGGAACTGGCTTTCAACACCAATTTTGACTATAATTCAATCCTCTTTCCATCCTACAACCTTTTCAGTAGACTCATAACAGCCACACTCCTGATTCCTGCTGATTTTGAAGTATCAAGCTATTGATAAGGCATGAGTATTTTGTGAAATATAGGACCAGAGCATCCGTTTGGATTCTATTTAGAACTGCTAAGTATGGGCAGTGACTCAGAAGATTAGTTGACTCTCCTGGGAAGTAGTATTTTACTTCTCACACAAAGATTGATGCTGTAGATTCTAGTCTCCTTTGCTATGCCTTTTACTAGTTCTGAATATCTGAGGTGCATGCTAAAAAAATGAATAAGGAAGGAAGGCCACACCGCTGGTTATTCTGTTTGCCGTGCCTCCATCCAACACCTCTTCTGCAGATCCACTGCAGGTAGAGCCTCAGTTCCTCTTTGTCCTTCTCCATGCCCTGTGAGGCATAAGCCTGAAGCCTGCAATTCCTGGGCAGCCTTGTCCTCTAGCTTCCCACTGTGTCATGGGAGACCCGGGTCAGGAGGAGAGATCGGGGCATTTCTCCCTGCTCCTGCCCTGTCTCGGCACCACAGTTCTGGTAGCCCCTGTGACCAAAGTTCTGGTCAATTAGCCCTCCTAATTACCAGAGGCAGGTGAGAGCTAAAGCTATTAACTCCAGCTTTAGCTCTCACGTGCCTCTGGTAATAAGCCTCTACCACTGGATTCCTTATGCCTGGGGAGGTGGCAGCTTTCAACCATTGCTAAACCCTAGGTTCCTCAATATCACTTGCTGGCCTTCTTAAGCCACTCTTAATTTCTTATGATTGTTTTCTGTCAATATTCTGCCTGATAGAGCTACTCTAAGAAAAACCCCTCTAAGTCTTCAAAAGGCATTGCTTTATATCAGGGGCTTTCAACTACAGCAGTACTGGCATTTTGGGTTGGATAATTCCTTCTTAGTATGGAACTGTCCTGAGCATTATAGGATATTTAGCAGTATCTCTGACCTCTACCTACTAGATGCTGATAGCACCCCTCCCCGAATTGTGACAACTGTGTCTTTATACATTGCTGAATGTCTTCTAGGGGCAAAATTATCCCCAGTTAAGAACTATATTGCTTTATATTAGCCTTGTCTCTTATAGAACTCTGTCTTTCTATGTCACAATTAAAATCCACACTTTGTCATTCACTAATAATTATAATACAATTTATAATTCTTTTTTCATGTATTGACTCATTTGAATATTACAGAACTCCTATAATAATGGCTCTGCCTATTTTAGTGCTGCATGAGACCAACAGTCAGGGAAGTTACATGATTTCTTCAAGTGTACTGAGCTAATAATTGGGAAAGTTGAAATGAACCCAGACCTTTGACCTGCAAGTCTCTTGATGTATCCCAGTGGTTCTCAATGGGGAGTGATTTTTGCCTCACCGACTCCAACAAGGGCATTTGGCAATGTCTGGAGACATGTTTGGTTGTCACAAGTGCCAGGGAAGGCTACTAGCATCTATTGGTTAGAGACCAGGAATGCCGCTCAACATCTTACAATGCACAGGACACAACCTTTACTCCCCGACTAGGTAAGATTCAGCCCAAACTGTCAAAACTGTCACAGTTGAGAAAACCTGATCATCTCAGTCCATTTTTGTTGTTCATAACAGAAACTTCACTGCATACATTATAAATGAAAGACATTTATTCCCTACAGTTATGGAAGCTGGGAAATCCAAGGTCAAAGGGACACATCTGGTGAGAAACTTCCTGCTAGTGGGATTTTCTGAAGAATCCCAAGGCAGCTCAGGATATCACACAAAGAAGGAGTTTCACTTGCTAGCTTCAGTCTCTCTTCTTCTTCTTATAAAGCCACCAGGGCCAATCCCATGATAACTCATTAATCCATTAATCCCTGAATAGATTAATTCATTCAGGAAGACAGAGTTCTCGTGATCCAATCACCTCATAAAATTTCCACCTGTCAATATCGCCTCCTTGAGGATTAAGTTTCAACATGAGTTTTGCAGGGGACATTCAAACCACAACACTGATTTATCCACTATGCTTTGCTATATTTTTAAGCAGTTACTACTTTTCTCTTGCTTCTTCCTACCTTTTGGCTGGCATAGTTCTCTGCGTTTATAAAGATATATTGAAGCCATTCATAAATTGATAGCAGCTCACATTTCAGGAAACTTAAATCACTTTAAGTTTAATTTTAAAAATGTAATATTTCTGCCTCTCTTCTATTGTTTTCAATATACTTTCTTCTCTATAGTCTGTGTCAATGAAAAAGTTTAGAGAGAAATTTTTGTTTTCTTATATTTAAAAAGCAATATGAAACTGTGGGAAAAGAAAAGAGGAAAATTGGTAAATACTTTGAACTCTAAATATGGTTTAAATAACTCTACTATTCATGAAATACTTATAAAATATTTTAGGGCAGCTATGAAAGTTTTAATATTTTTCAACCCTGACCAATAAATACTTTATAGACAGGGATAATAAAGGAAATAATTTAGTAAGGTTAGAAGGACAAAGAAGTATGAGATGTGATATATAATCATTTTATTGTTTTGTAGTTTCAGTAGACCTGGATTTGGATCTAAACTCTACTACTTTATTTATTTTAATTTTTTAAATTAGCACACAGTAATGCTGACTCTTTTGGTGTGCACTTCTATGCATGTTAACACATATATAAATTTATAGAACACACTATTAACATCAAAATATAGGAGAGTTGCATCACCCTAAAAATAGTCTCATGCTACTCCGTTATGGTCATACTCTCTACGAACTCTTAACCTCCATGGTAACCATGAATCTGTCTTCATCACTATTGGTTTTTTTTTCTGTTTTGTTTTAATTTCAATAGTTTTGGGGGAATAGGTGTTGTTTGGTTACATGAACAAGTTTTTTAGTGGTGATTTCTCAGATTTTGGTGTATTCATCACCTGAGCAGTGTTCACTGTACCCAGTGTGTAGTCTTTTATCCCTCACCCCACTCCCAGCCTTTCTGCTGAGTTCCCAGCAGAAAGAATTGTATCATTCTTATGCCTTTGTGTCTTCATAGCTTAGCTCCCACTTATAAGCAAGAACATATAATATTTGGTTATCCATTCCTGGGTTACTTCACTTAGAATGATGGTCTCTAACTCCATCCAGGTAGCTGTGAATGCCATTATTTCATTCCTTTTTATGACTGAGTAGTATTCCATGGCTTATATATACCATATTTTCTTTATTCACTCATTGGTTGATGGGCATCTAGACTGGTTCCATGTTTTTGCAATTGCAAATTGCACTGCTATAAATATGTATGTGCAAGTTTGTTTTTTGTATAATGACTTATTTTCCTCTGAGTAGGTATCCAGTAGTGGGATTGCTGAATCAAATTGTAGTTCTACTTTTAGTTCTTTAAGGAATCTCCACACTGTTTTCCAAAGTGGTTGTACCAGTTTACATTCCCACCAGTAATGTAAATGTTTCCTTTTCATCATATCCACACCAACATCTATTTTTTTTTTTATTTTGAAATTATGGCTATTATTGCAGGAGTAAAGTGGTATCTCATTTTGGTTTTAATTTGCATTTTCCTGACAATTAGTGATGTTAAGCATTTTTCATATATTTATTGGCCATTTGTATATCTTCTTTTGAAAATTGTCTGTTCATGTACTTTGCCCACTTTTTGATGGGGTTATTTGTTTTTTTGTTTTTTGTTTTTCTTGTTGATTTGTTTGAGTTTGTTGTAGATTCTGGATATTAGTCCTTTGTTGGATGCATAGTTTGTGAATATTTTCTCCCATTCTGTGGGTTGTCTGTTTACTCAGCTGATTATTTATTTTGCTGTGCAGAAGCTTTTTAGTTTAATCAGGTCTCATGTACTTAATTGTGTTTTTGTTGCATTTGCTTTTGGGTTCTTTGTTATAAAGTCTTTGCCTAGCCAATATCGAGAACAGTTTTTCCAAATTATCTTCTAGAATTTTTACAATTTCAGGTCTTAGATTTAAGTCTTTGATTCATATTGAGTTGAGTTTTGTAGAAGGTGAGAGATGAAGATCCAGTTTTATTCATCTACATGTGGCTTGCCAATTATCACAGGACCATTTGTTGACTAGGGTGTCCTTTCCCCACTGTATGTGTTTGTTTGCTTTGTCAAAGATCAGTTTGCTGCAAGTATTTGGCTTTATTTCTGAGTTCTTAATTCTGTGCCATTGGTCTACATGCCTATTTTTATACCAGCACCATTCTGTTTGAAGTCAGGTAATGTGATGCCTCCAGATTTGATCTTTTTGCTAGTCTTGCTTTGGCCATGAGGGCTCTTTTTTGGTTCCTTATAAATTTTAGGATTTCTTTTTCTAGTTCTGTGAAGAATGATGATGGTATTTTGATGAAAATTGTATTGAATCTGTAGATTGCTTTTGGTAGTATGATCATTTTTACAATATTGATTCTACTCAGTGATGAGCATGGGATGTGTTTCCATTTGTTTGTGTCTTCTATGATTTCTTTCAGCAGTTTTTGTAGTTTTCCTTATAGAGCTCTTTCACCTCCTTGGTTAGATATTTTATTTTTATTTTTTGGCAGCTGTTAAAAAAGAGATTAAGTTCTTGATTTGATTCTCAGCTTGGTTATAGTTAGTGTACAGCACTACTACTGACTTGTGTACATTGATTTTGTATCCTGAAACTTTATAAATTTATTTGTCAGCTCTAGGAACTTTTTGGTCGAGTCTTTAGGGCTTCCTAGGTATATGATCATATCATCAGCAAATAGCGACAGTTTGACTTCCTCTTTTCTGATTTGGACGTCCTTTATTTCTATCTCTTGTCTGATTGCTCTAGCTATGACTTCTAGAACTATGTTAAATAGAAGTGGTGGAAGTGAGCATCCTTTTCTTGTTCCAGTTCTCAGGGGGAATGCATTCAACTTTTCTCTGGTCAGTATAATGTTGGCTGTGGGTTTGTCATAGACAGTTTTTATTACCTTGAGGTGTGTCCCTTTTACACCAATTTTGCTGGGGGTTTTAATCATAAAATATTGCTGGATTTTGTCAAATGCTTTTTCTGTATCTATTGAGATGATTATATGATTTTTGTTTTCAATTCTGTTTATGTGATGTATCACATTTATTGACTTGTGTATGTTAAACCATCCCTGCATCCCTGGTAAGAAGCCCACTTGATTTTGGTATATTATTATTTTGATATGCTGTTGAATTCAGTTAGCTAGTATTTTGTTGAGGATTTTTGCATCTACATTCATCAGGGATATTGGTCTGTAGTTTTCCTTTTTTGTATGTCCTTTCCTGATTTTGGTATTAGGGTGATACTGGCTTCACAGAATGATTTAGGGAGTATTCTTTCTTTATCTATCATTTGTAGTAATTTCAAGTAAGATTGGCACCAATTCTTCTATGAATGTCTGCAACTTTTTTTGGTTGGCATTTTTTATTACTGTTTTAATCACTCTACTTGTTATTGGTTTGTTCAGAGTTTCTATTTCTTCCTGATTTAATCTAAGAGGGTTGTATATTTCCAGGCATTTATCCATCTCCTCTGGATTTTCTAGTGTGTGTGGGTAAAGGTGTCCATAGTAGCCTTGAATGATGTTTCATATTTCTGTGGTATTGGTTGTGATATCTCCCAGTTCATTTCTAATTGAGCTTACTTAGATCTTCTCTCTTCTTTTCTTGGTTAGTCTTGCTAATGGTCTATCAATTTTATCTTTTCAAAGAATCAGCTTTCTGTTTCATTTATCTTTTGTATTTTTTTTTTCTATTTCATTTAGCTTTGCTCTGATATTTGCTATTTCTTTTCTTCTGCTGGGTTTGGGTTTGGTTCGTTCTTGTGTTTCCATTTTTCTGAAGTGTTACCTTAGACTGTCGATTTGTACTCTTTCAGACTTTTTGATGTAGGCATTTAATGCTCTGAAAGTTCCTCTTAGCACTGCTTTTACTGTATCCCAGAGGTTTTGATAAATTGTGTCACTATTATCATTCAGTTCAAAGAATCTTTTAATTTCCATCTTGATTTTATTGTTGACCCAAGGATCATTCAAGAGAAGATTATTTAATTTTCATTTACTTGTGTAGTTTTGAGTGTTTCTTTTTGAGGTAATTTCCAGTTTTATTTCACTGTGGTCTGATAATAATAATAATTATTATTATTTCAATAATAAAGTTGAAGTAATTTTGATTTTCTTCAATTTATTGAGACTTCTTTTATGACCTATCATATGGTCTGTCTTGGAGAATGTTCCAGGTGCTGATGAAAAGAATGTCTATTCTGCAATTATTGGGCAGAATGTTCTGTAAATATTTGTTAAGTTCATTTGTTGTAGGGTACTGTTTAAGCTATTGTTTCTTTGTTAACTTTCTGTCTTGATAACCTGTCTAGCACTGTCAATGGAGTGTTGGAGTCCCCAACTATTATTGTGTTGCCATCTCTCATTTCTTAGGTGTAGTAGTTACTGTTTTATTAATTTGGGAGCTCCAGTGTTAGGTGCATATCTATTTAGATTTGTGATATTTTTCTATTGGACTAAACTTGCCATCATTTTATAATATCCTTTTTGTCTATTTTTACAATTGTTGCTTTAAAGGCTGTTTTCTCTGAAATAAGAATAGCAACTCCTGGCTGGGCACGGTGGCTTACACCTGTAACTCCAGCACTTTGGGAGGCTGATGTGAGCGGATCACTTGAGGCCAAGATTTCAAGATCAGCCTGGCCAACATTCTGAAACCCCATCTCTACTAAAAATACAAAAAAGTTAGCTGGATATGGTAGTGTGCACCTGTAATCCCAGCTACTTGGGAGGCTGAGGTAGGAGAATAGCTGGGAACACAGGAGGGCAGAGATTGTACCACTGCACTCCAGCCTGGGTGACACATGTAACTCTGTCTAAAAAAGAAGAATAGCTATTCCTGCTTACTTTTGGTTTTCATTTGCATGGAATATCTTTTTCTATCTCAATATCTTAAGTTTATATGAGTCCATATGTGTTAGGTGAGTCTCTTGAAGAAAACAATTACTCACTTGGTAGATTGTATCCGTTTGGTATCTTTTAAGTGAAGCATTTAGGACATTTGCATTCAGCATTAGTATTGAGATACGATATACTATTCTACTATTCTATTCTATTCATCATGCTGGTTGTTGCCTGAATATCTTGTGGGTTTTTTTAAAATTGTGTTATTGTTTTATAGGCCCTGTGAGATTTATGCTTTAAGGAGGTTCTATTTTGATGTGTTTTCTTTCAAAGTTTGGAACTCCTTTTAGCATTTCTTGTAGTACTGGCTTGGTAGTGGCAAATTCTCTCAGCATTTGTTTGTCTGAAAAAGACTTTATCTCTCCTTCATTTATGAAGCTTAGTTTCACTGTTACAAAATTCTTGGCTTAAAATCGTTTTGTTTAAGGAGGCTAAAGATGGGACCCAATCCCTCCTTGCTTGTAAAATTTCTGTGGAGAAATCTGCTGTTAATCTGATAAGTTTCCCTTCATAGGTTATCTGATGCTTTTGTCTCATAGCTTTTAAAGTTATTTCCTTTATCTTGATTTTATTTTTTGTTGAGACAAGATTTCACCCTGTCACCCAAGCTGGAGTGCAGTGGCATGATCTCAGCTCACTGCAACTTCCACCTCCTAGGCTCAAGCAATCCTCTCACCTCAGCCGTCCAAGTAGCTGGGATTACAGGCATACAACACCATGCCCAATTGTTTGTATTTTTGGTAGAGACAGGGTTTTGCTATGTTGCAATGGCTGGTCTGGAACTCCTGAGCTCAAGTAATCACATACCTCAGCCTCCCAAAGTGCTGGAACTAAAAGTATAAGCCACCAAGCCTGGCCCCATCTTGACTTTAGATAACTTGATGACTATGTGCCTAGATGATAATCTTTTTATGATGAATTTCCCAGGTATTCTTTGAGCTTCTTGGATTTGAATATCTAGATCTCTAGCAAAACCAGGGAAGTTTTCCTCAATTATTCGCTCACATTTTCTAAACTTTTAGATTTCTCTTCTTCCTCAGGAATGCCAATTATTCTTAAGTTTGGCCATTTGACATAACCCCAAATTTCATGGAGGAGCTGTTCATTTCTTAATTCTTTTTTCTTTGTTTTTGTTTGATTAGGTTAACTCAAAAGCCTGTCTTTGAGCGCTTAAGTTCTCTTTCTAGTCTATTGTTGAAACTTTCCACTGCAGTTTGTATATCTCTAAGTACATCTTTCATTTCCAGAAGTTGCATTGTTTTTTCTTTATGACATCTGTTTCTCTGGAGAATTTTTTAATCCATATTCTGTATCCTTTCTATAATTTCTTTAAGCTGTTTTACACCTTTCTCTGGTATCTCCTTGAGGAGCTTAATAATCAACTTTCTGAATTCTTTATCTGGCAATTCAGAGATTTCTTCTTGGTTAGGATCCATTGCTAGGAGATAGTGTGATGTTTTGGTGGTGTTACAGAACCCTGCTTTGCCATATTACAAGAATTATTTTTCTGGTTCCCTCTCATTTGGATAGCATATTTCCATGGAAAGTTCTGAAACTCAAGGCCTGCTGTTCAGATTTTGTTTCATGGGGTGATCTTTTGACATGATGCTCTCCCCCTTACCCTAGGAATGGGGCTTCCTTAGAGCCTTCCTGCAATGATTGCTATTGTTTTTCTGTATCTAGCCACTCTGAGGGGATACCAGGCTCTGGACTGATGCTGGAGAATGTCTGTAGAGAGTCCTGCGATGTGATCAGTCTCAGGTCTTCCAGCCATGGATACCAGCACCTGCTCTGATGGATGTGGCAGGTAAGTGAAGTAGACTCTATGGGAATCCTTGGTTGTAGGTAAGTTTAGTGTGCTGACTTTTTCAAAGGTTAATTTTCATGTGGACACACTCAGGACCTCTGTTTAGTCAGGATGTTGCAGGCTGTGGAGTTAGCTGTTATTTTCTCCTTCCTCAGAATAGGGATATTCTGTCATGAGTTGCTGTAATGCCCTGAGTTAGTTGGCCTCCAGATGGGAGATGGCACTTTGAAGAAAGTACTGGCTGCTATAGTAGTAAAGGAATATGAGCTGGCCCCAAGTTGGCAGGGGAATTATTTTGGTTTCTCAGGCAATGGGCAAGGCTAAAAAGATCCCAAGTGTTTCTGTCTTTTGTGTTCAGCTACCAGATCAGGGTAAAGAAATATCATCAGGTATGGGCAGGGTTAGGCAGGTTTCCTTAATTCTGCTGGCTGCCTTCCCTAGAGTTCCTGAGAGATATAGTCAAAGTTGGCTTCCCTGGGCTCAAGCTGGAGACTGGGAGTGCCTACAAGCCTCTTTCCACTGCTGCTTCTACTTTTATATTTCATGCAACTCTCTAAATCTGTTTGAGCACTAGGTAAGGCTAAATCCTTCTCCTATAATCTAGATGTTCAGATTCCCTAGTGGGGATGTGTGTTTGGAGGCAGGTTTTCCCCTTTTTCACACTTTGAGAACTCACAATTTTTCACCTGTTTTGTGGAATTTGCAGGGGCATGCCATTTCTTTCAAAGGATCTGTGAATTCTTTCCGTTTTCCTGGTACATTCCTGTGGTGGTTCTTAGAGCAAAAGTTTGCAGTGTGTCTCCACATGCTGTTCTGTCCATCCAAGTGGGAGCTGCACATTAGCTCTGTCTCCTATCTATGATCTTCTTCCTAAAATTCTATACTTTTATCTTTCTAATAATGTTTTAGAAATTGAATTGCATGGTATTTAAACTTTAGAGATTTCTTTTAGCAGCATTTCATTGCATGTATATATCACAATTTATTTATTTATTTATCTGTTGAAGGATAATGGGTTTCCAAGTTTTTAATGATCAATACAACTCCTATAAAATTTAGTGCACAGGTTTTTGTGTGGACATAAGTTTAAATTTCTCTAGTGTAAACATCTAGACATAAGATTGCTAGGTCATATGGTAAATGTTTTTTTAACTTTTAAAGAAACTGCCAAACTGACTTCCAAAATGGCTGTAATATTTTGTATTTCCATCAACAGTGTTTGAGTATTCTAATTGATCTATGTGCTCACTAGCACTTTATATAGTCAACTTTTTATTTTAGTCCATCTAATAGGAATGTATGTAGTGATATCTCTATAAGTTCTATTTTTAAAGACTTCCTTTTAGAATACTTTTATATTTACAGAAAATTTACAAAGATAGTCCAGAGAGTTCCTGTATACTCCACACTCAGCTTCCTCAATTAATCATATATGACATTAGTATGGTGTATTTGTCACAATTTGTAAACAAATTATTGATACATTATTATTAACTGAAATCCGTCCTTTATATTTCCTTAATTTTTACCTAATGTCTATGTCTGTTTCAGGATCTCACACAAGATACTTCTACATTTAGTCATCAGGTATCCTTAAGCTCCTTTTAGGTGTGAGTTTCTTTTAATTTTTCTTATTTTTATGACCTTGAAAGTTTTAAGAAGTACTGGTTAGGTATTTTGCAGGTTGTTCCTCTATTGGTCTTTGTCTGATGCTTTCTTATAACTAGATTAGCATTACGGAGTTTGGAGAAGGAGGTCACAGTACCATTTTTATCACATCATATTAAGAATTCATACTATTGACATGACTTGTTGAGATTGACCTTGATCAGCTGAATCACATAGTGTCTGTAAGGCTTCTCCACTGTAAATTTACTCTTTCTTTTCCTTCTCCATACTATATACTCTTTAGAAGGAAGTCACAAAACTTAGCGCACACTTAAGGAATGAGCAGTTACGCTCTAATGCTTCACCTCCTTGAAGGCCAAGTATCTATAAAAACAAATTATTTGGAACTCTCCACTTGGGAAATATTTTTCTACTCTTCCCCCATTTACTTACATATCCATCCAATTGTTTATTTAAGTAAGTGTGGACTCATGGATATTTCTTTATAGTTTGAGTTATAATTCAGTACCACTTTATGTTATTGCTCAGATTGTTCCAGTTTTGTCCAGTTAGAACTCTTTCAGCTGGCTTCTGTGTCATTTTGGTGTTTTTGTTATGTTTGTCTTTATGTTTTTAGCTTTTCCTTACTTTCTAACACTTCAAGATATTCAAGACTTATGTTATATTTCCTGCAACCATTCTAGAATTAGCCATTTCTCCAAGGAGACCTCAGTTTTTAAATCAGCTTCCTACTCCTCTTGCTTATCTCTAAGCCTCCTATTCCAACTGTGAGAAACCTGTCTTCCAACAACTGCCATAAATTTACTTTGTTGTTTGTTTTCAGTGTACGCATATAGTGGTTTCAGAATTGTATATTGGTGGGATTTACATGGGAAGTAATTCTATTTACTAGAGTACACTGCTTATTTATAGTTTCTTTTGCTTTTTGTCTTGCAGATTTCACTCATTTTCAAAGTCATTTAGGTCAGCACTATTTCTTCCCACCCCCTTTAGTGAGGTTATTTTCACATTTGTAATAAAGTTAGATTCTTTTTCACATTCTGCATTCTTCTATCTAGGGATTCCCCAACCTCCTAAACTTCCTTTTATTTGCATCCCTTAGGTTTACTCCTTGTGGTGGAAAGTTATGTGTTTTGATAAATGAATGTCATATATCTATCATTGCAGCATTATATGAGAATAGTGTCACTGCCCTAGAAAATCCCCTGTGCTATTAACCTCCCTGCCCCCAAATCCTAGTGATCACTGATATGTTTATCATATCTATAATTTTGCCATTCCAGATTGCCATACTAATGGAATTATAGAATATGCATCCTTTTCAGACTGCTTTCTTTCACTTAGCAATATGCACTTCAAATTCATCCACATCGTTTTGTGGCTTGGTAGTTTATTTATTTTTATTGCCAAGTACTATTCCATTTATGAATGTGCCACAGATTGTTTGCTTGTTCATTACCAAAGGATTACTTCCATTTCTTGATTACTTGATTACTTCCAGCTCTTGACAATCATGAATAAACTACTGTAAATATTCACATGAGGTTTTGTGTTTACATAAGTTTTCAAATCAGTTGGGCAAATACCTGAGAAGGGCATTGGTGGTATGGCAAGGATGTTAAGCTTTATAAGAAACTGCTGAACAGTCTTCCAAAATGGCTATAGCATTCTGCATTCCCATTAACAATGAGCGTGAGTCTCTGTTGCTCTGCATCTTCACCAGTAATCGGTATTGGCAGTATTGTGACATTTAGCCATCTTAACACTTATGTAGTATTCCAGATTCCTCTTTTCTGTCCATTGCTGTCATTTGTTTCATTACTTCATACATCCTAATTACCCAATGCATTGCTATTATCATTGCTTCAACAAACATATCTTTTAGAAGCATTAGGAATAAAAATTAAGATTTTATTTTGCCTTCATGTATTTCTTCTCTAATGTTCTTCCTTTCCTTATGTAGATCCAAGTTTCTAATCTATATCATTTTTGCCTGCCTAAAGAATTTCTTATAAAATTTCTTTTAGGGCAGGATTGCTGGTGAAGAATTCCCTGTTTTTGCTTGAGAAAATCTTCATTTCTTCTTCATTTTGAAGAATAATTTTGCTAGATATAGAATGCTAAGTTGGTAAATTTTTTTCAACATTTAATTTTCCATTCATTTTCATCTTGTTTGCAGTTATATTTTGGGTTCTGATGAGACTTCTGCTATAATTGTTACATTGCTCTTCTATAGGTAAAGTTTTTATCCACTCCCTGCACTGGCTTCTTTTGAAAGTTCTCTTTGTCTTTGACATTCTGAAGTTGGCCTATGATATGTCTAGGGGCGTGTGTGTGTGTGTGTGTGTGTGTACTTTGAGGGTACTTATCTTCTTGGTATCATCTGAGCTTCCTGGATCTGTGCTTTGGGGTCTGTTATTCATTCAAGAATTTTCTTCAATTATTTTCCCCCATCCTCTTTTTCTCAGTGCTCCATCCTCAGTACTCCCCAACTGCTGATAACCCAAAACTATCCTTGAAAATCCCCTTACCTCTGAGCAGTCATAGACTGACTTGAGTAATAACTCCATCTTTCATGTGGCCAGCTTTGTGTCAACTGAACTCTTTTTTTACTGCAATTCCATGGTCTCAGTGAATTGGTTTTGTCTGTGCAGCAGGCAGGAAGTACCCATTAGGTAATTACACATTATGCTTCAATTTTTTCTAGTGATGAAAATAGTATCTTTAGTAGGCAAAATAATTGCTCCCTAAAAGTGTCCATGTCTTAATTCTTAGATCCTGTGACCATGTTACCTTCCAGGCAAAAATGGACTTTAAAGATGTGATTATGTTGCAGAACTTAAGATGAAAGATTGTACAAGATTCCTGGTGGGCCAAATCTAACCACATGGGTTCTTAAAATTACAGAACATTTCGTGGTTGAGGGAGATGTCGTCATAGGAAAATGTGACTACGGGAGGATAGAGAAATGTAATATTTTTGGCTTTTATGATGGGGAAAGAAGACTATGAATGAAAGAATGCAAGCAGCCTTTTGAAGCTGAAGAAAGGAAGAAAATGGACTTTCCTCTAGATCTTCTAGGAAAGAATATAACCTGCTGATATCTTGAGTTTAGCCCAGAAAGACTGGTGTCAGATTTCTAAGCAATGGAAATGTAAGAATAAATTTGTGTTGTTTTAAGCCACAAAATTTGTGATAATTGGTTACAGAAAGAATACCAAGTTTATACAGCATCTATTTGAGAAATTAATTGCATTGTTTACAATAGTTCTATTGCTATTCTGTTGGGTACCAGCCCCATCCCCGTACGTGGGTTCCCTTAGTCTGCGCAGTGATGAGGGATTGAGAAAAGAAAATAAAGACAGAGACACAAGAGTAGAAATGTGTCCAGGGGACCAACGCAAGCATGGGAACCACATTGGCCTCAAGCTCTGGGCTCCAAACACTTTTATTATGTGCATAATCTCATTGATCTTATGGGCATGGAAGGGGAGGGTGAAGGGATAGGTAAGATAGCCTGGCAGAGAGCTCTTGAGATCCTAAGACATGCTGAACTAGTACTCTGAGTTTATCACCAATTGTTACCAGGGTGCAGCTGCATCAGAAGTATAGCGGATGAGGAGCCATTGGCTCTGATCACACCCAATACATCAGGGAGCTTTTATCTCCTGAGCATTGAGGACATAGAGCAATTAAAATCACTCCATATTCCGAGAACCTAGGCAAAGCCTGGGACGTTCTGTGATCTCTGCCCTGCAAGGCTTTTCTCCTTCTTGCCAGCTCCCACCTGCAAAGACCCTCCCGGATCTTGTGAGTAGAGGTCACCTCCCTTCTCAGAGATCTTTGCATAAGCCCTCTTTTTAATAGACCCTCACGCAGTCTCCATGTTGAGAAGACATTCGTGGGACCACAGCAGTATTGCCTGCTCTGCACCCACCCCTCGGTGTTCCCCGGTGTTACTGCGCTCTTGGATGGTCTTTACCTTAGGCCTCCTGTTGCCGCTTGATTTCTAATTAACTGCACCAATGATACAGTTTAGTTCAGTGTGTAAACTTCAATGTACTCTGGGCCAAGCAAGCTTATAATTATTTAGCTAGAATTAACATAGGTTTCCCCCTGGCCATCTTGACTCACACTATACAAAAGGAAAGGTTTCATAGAAGAGCTCCACTGTTCAAAAGGAAAGATTTCATAGAAGTTCTCCGTACAAATTTCTAAACCCCAGTACTCTATTAGACAGACTATCAACATGACATTAATGTCTTAGAGGTAACACTGATTGTGATTTTAATTTATAATATTTAAAATATTTTTGAAAAAATACCAACTTTTAGCCTCATAATAACCTGCCTATTTGCATATTTAGCAGTATATATGTGGTAGTTAAAATTACTTTTAGTTTTTAGGAGAGAAGACAGACAACTATGATCTCTGAGTTGTAGAAATGTGTATACTCTGGTCTAGTTGGGAATCTTTTGTATACTGTTATCGACTGGCTGTACAAGCCACTACATTTCTTTTTTCAATAAGTTTCATGGTCTGTTGAAAATATTATGAGGAGTAAATGGGATCTGCAGTACATTTCCTAGAGCTAAAAACAAACAGCAAATGAATAGGCTCTGGATCCTATTTAATCATATCAGAGACTGCAGAGGGATAGTATTTCAATACAGTTTTTTTAAAACCCAGCACATAATTCTTTAAGGAACGAGAAATTCTAGGCCTTGGTAGCAAATAAGAGATTGTCCAGCATCTAGCAATCCATAAAATGAAAAGTTAGACAATAAGAGACATCCAAAAACTTTCTGACTTAGATGTTGGTGAGTGGGTGCTTCAGTAAATCTGCTCCAGGGAAAACTCAGCCAATTTAAATACAGAATAAGCACATGTGCCCCCACATCAAATGAGTGATGGCTTCATTTGTTGTGAATCCCCAAGAAGTTGGTGGAACCATTTTAAGTGTTTCGTCTTTACAAAGATTTCTTTTGGAAGAAAGTTACTAGCGGTAAGATAGACCTTGAGAGTTGCAACAGAATTATGGTAATTGAAGTCTGCTATAAAACAGATTCCTTACACGAGTTGGCATTGTGTGATCCTTAATATTGCTGTTACAATTACGGTAATCATTGATTTTGCCTAAAAAATTACATGAAAGCACATTTGAACTCATTAGGAAATAACCAGCAATTATTTCCCACAAAAATGCAGTAACTGCAATCATGAAAACTTGTTTTTAGAGTGAATCAAAAAATTCCTTCTCTGTTGAGAACACACAAGCAGCTCATTCTCAATTTTGTATTATATATAGTTTGCAAATGTAAAATTCCTCGACCATTTTTAGCTTGTTTTTGAGTCTAGATGCAGTTAATGTTTTTCAGTACTGTCAGATAATTGTATGTCAAATAGTATGAATTCAGAGAACTTAGGGAAGTCTTAACCTTTTCTAGATATCAAACACTGAAGCATTTTAGAAATTATCCTAAAGGCTAATGGAATCAAGTCTATCTAATACTACTTATTTAGTTATTGCCATTGTGCTTAGCTTAATCTAAAATGAATTGTGTTGGCTCACCTTAAAAAATAGAAGGAAATAAAGGTCAGAGAATAATACCCTTCAGAAATTATATGATCTGGTCTTTAGGGGGCAGCAGAGGGAGTTTGCTTATGAACAATTATACCAGTTATGAAGGATCGATGAAATCATGTGGCTGACTCAGTTGTAACCACCAGATATTGATTGATATTGCTATGATCACTAAGGAAGACCATTTTCCAATTCCCCTGCCACCCTAAGCAGCATATAGAGCTTTACACTTATTATTTCCTTTGAAGAATCTACAGCTGAGCTACAGAGACTTGCAATTAGTAGCAACTGCACATTTGTAAGTGAAGAACGAATTCCAGAAAGTGTTTCCTTTGACTTTTAGTAATTGTAAAATAAATGCTATTATAGAACAATGTAAACATCTTCTTTCACAATGGCTAACATTAATTGAGCACTTATGTGCAAGACTGTGTTTTAAGCATTTTATAAATACAAACTTCTAACTACTGTCAAAAATAATAATAATTGGGGGGCTATTAGGCTGAGAGGGCTCCCATGCTTTGGGTTCCAACATAAGTAACTGAAAGCCAACCCAGAGTGAATGGTCATAGCTAGGAAAAGGAAATGTAAGCTTAACCACTAAGCTTAAGTTCAAATGTGCTATCATCTAATTTTTTAAGCAAAATCAACAAATTACCATAATTGCAACAGTAATATTAAGGATTGGAAACTGCCAACTAACCTCTAACTAGGGACTTTCCATCTTAACCAATCGAATGTTCTCTCTGTCTGACTCCCAAGACCACCCTACAGAATATTTCCCCTAGGGTCCTCTCAGTGGTGCCCTAAACTACTTGTGGTATGGGAAATCACTATGTGCTTAAATAAACTCTTTAAAACGTTAATGTGCCTAAGTTTATCTTTCAACATCACCCACAACAGCAGTATGTAGTAACTGTTGTTATCCCATTTTCCAGATGAAGAAAGTGGCTCAAAATAATTGCTGTTTTCCCAAGGTCATGCAGGTAACATATGATAGAGCCAGGAAGTGACTCTACATATTTGGTGTCTCAAATATAACAAAAAACTGCTTCAGTGGGGTGGCATAGGGGTGGGGGCTTAAATTGATTTATATTAATGCTATATGCACTTTGTCGCAGCTACATTGCTGCAATCATATGTTCAGAGCCAAGAAACTCATGTTGAAGGTAAGTTAGGTGAGATGCCGGTCTCAAAGAGCTCTTTGATTCTTCATATTAAATCAACATGAAACTCCTGGCAGTTGAATGAATACATAGCCAGATTTTATAAAGGTCCTATTTTTAATGGCAGCTTAGCCATGAGTTATTTGAAGACCAAATAAATGAAGTTTCTCTTTTCTTTCTTTTATTTAGTATTTCAGTAAAAATTTATAGAGCCTTACTGTGTGCTTGGAAATGTTCTAGGTTCTGAAGATTCAGTGATGGCTAAGACACAGGCCCTATCTTCAGAAAGCTCATAGTCTAGTAAGGATGCCAGAGAAAGAGGTCATTTATAAAGATATGCAAATATACTATGTTATATTTGAGCATAGTACTATGAACATGCAAAAGAGAAGTGCCCTACCCAGTCTATGTGAAACAAGAAAGTTGTCTTAAATAAGATATCATTATTTGAACTTCTGGTATTTTAAGATCCTTAATAAAAATAGGCAAAAATAACAATAAATTTTTAAAAATATATTTTTGGTGAGAATTACTTATGTATTTTACAGACATGGATAAGACCTTGAATGACAAAAATTAACAAACAGATGAAGTTCCATGAAATCCTCAAGGGAAGGGACAAATTTATATTGCCAATGCCTAACACAACATCCAGCACCCAGTAGGAGGTCAACAAATGGGGACTAAACTGAATCTGACATGTATAGAGTGTTTAATCTGAAGCACCATATTTAAGAAAGACATGGGTCACTTGAAAAGATGCAAAGAATGGTAAAAGAACGGTTGAAGTCTACATGTTAAGTGTTGATCTACAACTGAAATCTCGAGTTTTTCTGCAGACCTGATGAACTGGGGAAGAGGGCTTTTTCTTAAACCTGAGCTCCTTCATCACAAGGTCTTTTGTGGAGCATACAAAACACAATTTGTTAGGAACAAACCAGATTTATGTTTCTTAGCTAAGCTAAAGAAGTCTAATATGGTATAAAATTATTGCAAGTCTAAAAGTATTTATAATGAAGTTAGGAATCACCTGCCCCCAAGTCCATTTTAAAAATGAAAACCTAAGCTAGACAGTTAAATTGAATTTAAAGTGAATTTTTAAAAAGGAAAGAATTGAAATGTGTCAATGCTCCACTCAGTCTTAATTGAACCAGATCTTTCTCTTTTCTTCCAACTCTTCTACCACTGAAAAATTTGCGAGTAGAAATTGAAGAGCAAGGAAGAGGTCAAGTTTGGAAGATGAGATGGTACCACAAGAAAAGCCTCCACAGATTCCTCTCAGAATTTAATGCCCACTAAAGAACAGATATGTTAGTCCCTGCCCTATACCTTCCATCCTAGTACTTACTGCCAACAAATACACAGGTGGGAAGAAAGCTCTCAACAGTCTGTTAAATGCCAGAATTCTTAAGGTTAAGATACTCTCTTGTTGAAGTTTTTGGAAGTAGTTGATTTATGAAGAAGATTCACTAGAAGTAGCCGTAGTTTTTTTCTGTGTTCTGTTAAGTTTTTTGTTTGTTTGCTTAAAAGAGACAGGGTCTTGCTCTGTTGCCCAGGCTCGAGTGCAGTGGCACACGGTCATAGCTCACTGCAGCTTCAAACTCCTGCCTCAGCCTCCTGAGTAACTATCACTATGTGCGTATCACCATGCCCTGCTGATTTTTGTTTGGTTTTGTTCTGTTTGTGTTGTTTTGTAGAGATTGGGTCTCACTTTGTTTCCTAGGCTGGTCTTGAACTCTTGGCCTCAAGTGATCCTCTTGCCTCAGCTTCTCCAAGTACTGGGATGACAGGCATAAGCCACCACACCTGGCCTGTTCTTTATACTCTGTATTATTTTCAAAATTACTCAGCTTTCAAGAAATAAAAAAGTAAAAAATAACTGAGTTCCATACAAACAAATCTGGTCATGCTAAATTATTACAGGATCCAGAATACATTAAACAAAACCCAACATGCTCTGGGAAGTAAATCATTTTAGCAAAAATTGAAATAATGTCATCTAGTTTCTGTGCTGCCTAAGAGCCACTGGTATTGTACATCATTGTGACACCACCGTGCTTAATGTGGGAAATAAATTCATAACAACTTGGCAAGCTGGAAAGATGCTTAACAACTAAATTTCCTTTAGCTTGCATGTCCACACCTACTGTGGTTCTGTTCATGTCAGACTTGAGAATGTTAAGATTTCAAAAAAGAATGCTACAGTTTAGAGCTGGATGTACACTCAGAAATCGACCGATCCCACGAACCACTGTTAACCCAACTGCATCAACATGAGCACGGAAATGAACAGTATGTATTTAGAAACCTATACTAGCAATTTGACAGTTATTTTACCTTTTGCATCTGATAATCAATTTATAAAAACCTGGGGATTCAATTTGCATGTCTTTTGTTTTTAATTTTATTTTCTGGTAATATATTTTGATTTTACAAAATTGTCAATCCTTGAGAAATTGGAAAAAAAAATGTAAGTGTTCCTTCCTCACATGGTTTAAAAAGAACTGCTCTTTTGGTCATACTGAAATACCCATGGGATAATCTGGAACATGAGAAGTTAGACTGAGGAACCAGCGTGTAGGGCTGCAGGGTCTCCATCTCTTGTTTCAGAAGAACAGCACACTGTTAATCTAAGGGTTGGGTGTCAGCAAGATAGATAATACAACAATAAAATGGACAATGATAATATTTATATTGGGAAGTAGAAAAGGAAGTCATATGCTGGAATAGTTCTCTCGAAGTAGGGAGACAACTTATACTGGTTTTATACCTTTGTACCTTTCCCTCTTCCCTAAATTGTCGACCGAGATGGGAGCTCAGCCTAAAAATGTAATAAATGTAATCACATTGAAGGAGAAACTATAATTTCAAAGATTTTCCCTGTGTTTTGTGCTGTGGAGGCATGGCATAGTTGGTTCTCATTTAGCAGATCATCTGAGCTCAGTAGAGAAGGGGGTAGAAAATGAAACTCTAATTCATGAGAAATTTGGAAGTTTGAAGGCTAAGGCAGTAAGGGAGAGAGAAAGGTCTAAGGAGACAAACCCGGAGGGATCAGAACCTACCTATGAGACATTCCCAATGCTGTGAATTTAGAGCAGTATTGTTTAGTGTTCCATCTGAAATTAGTGCCCATGTTGTGCTAGTGTACATGGATATTTCCCTCCATTAGCCCGAACTTGAAAACCTCCTTTGTCCAATTGCTTTGTACTAATGGAACTCAAGGGGGAAAAGGAATGGAGTGTTTAGGTATCATGCACATGTGTGAAGAAAGCATTGGGTGCAGTTTTCTTTTCGAGGAAATTTACAAGTTCACACGCAGGGCAGCAGTGGCCAAGGCAGATACACAGAGCAGAGACTGAGAATCCAATGAGATCAGAACAGTTCATGAGAAATGACCAGAGAGGCGACTTCCTACTTCTGCCTCTCCCCTAGCCAACAATCCACAGATATTTGTGGAGGAGAACTAGGTGCCTCACTTCAGACACGTGCTTAAAACATTGATTTAGTTTGTGAGAGAACACATGGGGTGATAATGCCATGGGCATCAGAGGAGAAGCAAGCACAGCCCAGTGGTCTTACTTCACCAACCAATTCCTATATGCCAAGTGTAAGAACCTGCCCCATGTCATCTCATTTATTCTTTAAAGTGAGCCCAGTGACGGAATTCTATCAGTGTCTGATTTTGTAAGCTTTATTTTAGTAAAGCCAAAAATGCAATAGTCACAAAGGAAAATTACTGATGGAGGCCAATTTTCTCTATCTATCTTTAGAAAACTGAGATCCAAAGAGAATAAATGAGTAATCCACTCGCACATGATAGTATGTGTCAGAATCAAGTCAAAAAGGAGCCCGGAAATATTGCTAGGTTTTAATTCTTTCAACAAAAAAGCAGTGGACTCAACAACACATCTGTAAAGCACTTAAATATACACCTAGGATACCGATCCTAAATGACACCTTTCTTTCATGTCAACCTATTGGAAGTTTCTCTTTTACCTGATTCACTAGGCTGGTGGTGGCAGTGGTGGTGGCACTTTTTCTTCTCCTCTTCTTCCTCTTCCTCTCCTTCCTCCTCGTTCTTCTTTTCCTTCTCCTCCTCCCACTTCTTGTTATTGCAACCATAGAAGAAAGATGTGCTCTGTTAGCTGATTATTCCCATAATTCGTTCTGTAACAGCAAAAAAAAAAATAACTAAAAGCAGCCCTAAGCACATCAATAAGCCTTACCTGGTGATTGAATATCTCAGAACATCTACTTCTAGATGCTACAGTTCTGTGGCACATGCTAAGTCTGTATCCTCCTAATTGGGAAGTTTTGTCTGTAGGTCTTGGAATTAACTGAGCTAAATTTTGTGCTCGCAGTGAAGAGTAGAGATGGTAAATAAACAATACCACGTGTAAGCCCAGTTGGTTAGGCAATCAGTCACAAGAATTTTCCTCTCTTTAATAGAAGTTGAGTTTACTGTTTGATAGACCAGGACTCAGTGCCACACCCTGGCTTTCATGAAGGCATGAAACATTGTCTTGTTGTTGGGTGATTCTTGCTCTCAACCAGGGAAACATTCTTTCCTGGTATTTCACAAATCATAGTTCAGTTACACACATCTAGTCAACACATGACTTGAATAGTTTCCTAGACTCAGAAATGGAGAGTTTGAGACTTTATTTCTTCTAGTTTATGTTTGACTGATTTTTCGTAGACTTGTAACAAAATTGAGGTTATAAAGATTATCCTATAAAACTCCTTTAATTACCTGTTTTACTATCCTTAGTTGGATGAGAAAACTGCAACTTGGTGCCTACAGTGTCACAGGTGCTCAATGAATATTTATTGAATCATTAAATAGACCAAAGCTGATGTTGAGTCATATGGCAGAGCTGTGATGGAAAACCGGTCTTGTAACTTCTTGCTCAAGGCCCTTTATACGAATCACTATCCATCTCCCTTCGCTGGAATACACATCTATCAGCTATTGCTACAACTATTCACAAAGGGGAATTCCACATAGAAGAGAGTCACAGGAGGTGCTCTGGTTCCTATATATTTACATAGGCATCTAACTCAAGGAAGTAGTTGAAGGCCACATTTAAAAAGATGTTGTAGTAAACAGAGGTAGGGCAAATAAGAACACCTCTTCTTCATCTCTCTCTCTGTCTCTCTCTCTCTTTCTCTCTGTCTCTATGTTTCCTTTCCTGAGTAGGAATCTAAGAGCTCCAGGTGGAAGAGGCATGGGCAGAGAACAGCAGATAGCAGGGCAGGTGGAAAACAATGACTGACATTTAGTTTAATCAGCCTTGGCAATGGTTCCAAGAAACATGCGAAGCTCAAAGTAAGCAGGGGCTGCAGGCAAGGTAAGTGCTGTCTAATATTCTTGTGAGAACTGGGAAGCATCACAGAATTATTGCAACTCTCTCAGGAAGGGAGACTATGAGAAGGGATTGCTCACTTTTTTTTTAGAGTCTCGCTTTCCCCAGGCTGGAGTGCAACGGCACTATCTCAGCTCACTGCAACCTCTGCTCTCAGGTTCAAGAGATTCTCCTGCATCAGCCTCCCAAGTAGCTGGTACTACAGTCACACGCCACCACGCCTAGCTAATTTTTTGTATTTTTAGTAGAGACAGGTTTCACCATGTTGCCCAGGATGGTCTTGATCTCTTGACCTCATGATCCACCCGCCTTGGACTCCCAAAATGCTGGGATTACAGGCGTGAGCCACAGCATCTGGCTGGGATGCTCTCCTTTTACCCACACCCAGGATGCCATGCCCAGCCCTTCTTGCCTTGCTTACACCTCTGCCCAAAAAACTCCAGTCTATTCCAAAGAGAAATGTCTAACAGAATGAGTTAAGGATCAGCCAATGTTTTAAAAATACCAGCCTGTTCTGCTAGATCCTTTTCTGCTTGGGGACTTCTTCAGATGCAGCTGATTATCTTAACTCTGTTGTCATGTTCACCGCTCTGGCCATTTTATCTGCTCCCTCTAGACCTCATGGGTTTATGCTTCTTCCAGAGAGCTTTCTAAAGAGACAAATCAATCAATTATCTATATATTAAACCAGCAGAGATTTATTGTTGATAACCAAAATTATAATAATATATTAATTAGTAATACTTAATGGTATTAGTTAATTAAGTATATCAGGAATGCTTTACTTGCCAGCAGAGACAGGCTCTCAGTGGCTTCAGGCTGTCAGGATTCTTTTGTGTCACTCCTTTCTTACCTTTGCAGAATAACTGTCAGTAGGTATAGTATCCAAACTCAGGAAGACATCCAGGGAATGTGATTTCAGAGACTGGTAGGAATGGGATATTAGTAACTGTGGACTCTGAAACATCTGGTAGTTTTCTTTCTTTCTTTTCTTTTCTTTTTCTCTTTTCTTTTCTTCTTTTTTTCTTTCTTCCTTTTCTTTCTTTCTTCCTTTTCTTTCTTTCTTCCTTTCTTCCTTCCTTCCTTTCTTATCTTTCTTTCTTTCTTCTTTGTTTCTCTCCCTTTCTTCTCTCTCTTTCTTTCTTGCTTTCAATGATAACCATTCAGACTGCATCCTTTCCCTCACTGTCCCAAAGGAAGACAAAAATGGTCATTAGTGGCAAGTGGTAGTTGCAGCAAAGCACCACCAAGAGCCAGCTTCACACTCAGGACAGAACACTGCATTTCTTCCTCATGGTTTCCATTGCTCTACACGTTCAGAGGAACTTCTCTAGTAATGAACTATAAAAATGATCCCTGAAAGCATAGTGATTATTCCTTTTTTTGAATCACCAGTTCTAAACCAGATGAGAGAAAAAGAAATGCTGTTGTTGCAAACTTCTTTTTCTTTGGGGTACACCTAGAGGAATGTATTCTACAGACCAGAAATGCTGTGCAAATATGAATATTAGTAAGGCTAATATTCAAACTGATGTGCAAATATGAATATTAGTAAGGCTAAGTGTGCAAAACATGTGTTCCTCTAATTGCTAGCAAGCGGTGAGAAGGCTTCTAATATCGAATTGCCTTTTGCCTTTCCCTACGAATTCGCTCCCTATCCTTTGCTCTGATTGAATAGCTTCTTTCCTTCCAGTATTACTTACTCTTTACCATGCTGTTAAGAGATCAGCAGCCCCAGTAAAATGACAACCTTGATGGTTAGAAGGCACCAATATATTTTGAATCACTCCACTAAAAGGTTTCTCTGTACGGTTTTCACATTAGCTCCTAAGAGAACTGGTAACTAGTAACGTATGCCCTTCCTCTCTCACTCTCTAGTTTAGACAATTCACAAATATTTCCACTCTTGAGCACTGAGCCACCTTAGACCACTTGACCTCACTACCACCTGCCCCAGTAGCCTTCTTTCATCACCTCAGCAACCAAAATGGTCCTTACTTTTTTGTAGGGCCTTCGTTTTCATTTAGGCCAGTCTATTGCTTTATGGAAGATGGAGGTCTACTTTCTCTTTCTTTAATGAAAGCCAATCAATAATTAAAGTATGCTGGGGCCTCAATAACTAAAGTCCATGCTACAGCTTCTAATATATTTTCATATTTAAATGAACTGGGAGGAATCTAGAATTCCCTTTAATAGTGAGTGGCACATTTATTTACATAAACTTTTCATGATCTCTGGTCTGCCACAGGCTCCAAGAAGAGGAAGAGTTTATCATTTCTTATGTCACTATTCGAACTATTAAAAATTAGCTCAAAGTTCACCATAAGGAGTGTAGTGGACAAACAAACTGACAGATATATTCAGCCCATCTCTTGAGGATCTCAAGGCCATCTTTCTAGATGGCTTGTATTATTTGTAGTTTTTTTTTTTTTTCTTCACAAAGACTGTATGTTAGAGGACAAAGTATAATTTTTTGGTTTTCTATTGAACACATTACAAGTCAGACTAGTGTTATACAATGCACTACTGAGCTAAAAACATTAATCTTGGCTTGACTTAATAAAGTAGGTCTCATTTCTATGTCCATCCAAACATACCTAAAAAATACAGTATACTCCCGTAGTTAATGGTGACCCATTATGACAGTGCATTCCATGTAAGGAACAGCTTGAAGAATTCATTCAGTTAATTCTTATTCTCTGCCCTTCCCCCAAAACACACATCTCATACAGAATTAAAATATAGAATGAATCTTTATTTCTTTACTATTATTCAGTATAGTTGTTATTTGGTATTCTTTGATTCCCAGCATGTATAAAATAAATACTCAAGTACCATTACTTGAATAATTCTGTGAGCAGAAGCCACATGCCACACAGTGTCTGTGAGACTTTTAACAGAATGACACTTTAACACTTTAGCTCATGATTTTAACAAGCTGCTTTGATGGTATAAAAAATGGTCAATGCTTTTATAAGATCAAAAGCTTAAATGCTGCAAAAAAGAATTTCAAACTGGAAAGGTGATGGCAAGTGCTTTACGCCCAGAAGAGGTCATTATTTGAGAAATAAAATCAAAGTAATAATGGCTTGAAATAAATAATGAAATTGTGAGAATGATTTGGCTTGTTTCATGTCATTGTCATAAGGAGAAGGCACATATCAAAATCACTCAGGGAATTTTTCCATTGAACATATACCCCTTCCCTCCAGCTTAGTATATCCCCATTTTCCAACCTCTGTGTACACTGAAAGATTTTCCAAGTTATCATAGAGGCTCCTTCATTTCCACTCCTTCTCTTGTAGTGAACATTACAAATTCAGTTGGCATCAATGCATTGTGATTAAATAGTCTCAGTGACTATGTTGAGGCTACATAGCATATATAGAAGAAAAAGATGACTTCGGAATTAACAAATTTGCAAATATAGCAAAGCAGCATAAATTTATTAACGTTCATCACATTCCAGATAGCACATAGTGAGCACTATTCATGTGCTAGCTGGTTTATTAATTTATTCTCTATTTATTCATGCAACAAATATCTATTAAGTGCCTAAAGTAGGTGCTGTGTATACAGTGATATTCCAAATAGAGCTGGACTATACTGTATTATATAGTTCCCCAGCCAAAGTAAACTCCAGCTGTCTATAGTGGTGACCATCTCATTAGTGTTTCCTTATTGGCTATTTGTTTTCCCTTGACCCAGTCTCCTATTCCCCTACCTGTTTCTGAGACAAGCTTCCAAATGAATAACTTGAATTCAAAGACATATATCAAGGTTTACTTCTGGGAGAACATGAATAAAGACACCAGGTGAAGTGTACTTCAAGCAGAGGGAAAGGGAGATAAGAAGGCTCTAATCCTGGCCAAGAGCTCAGCATAGAGGGCAGAAGAAGGGCAAGGTGGCCAGAGCACAATGAGCAGGGGAATGCCCCAGGGGGACTGAAGAGGGGAACAATGGCCAAATGCTGCAGACCCCTGGAAGCTGTGGTATCACTTTCTATTGGTGTAACGAATTACCAGAAACTTTGTGGCTTAAAACAACATAAAGTTGGCTGGGTGCGGTGGCTCAAGCCTGTCATCCCAGCACTTTGGGAGGCCAAGGAGGGCAGATCACGAGGTCAAGAGATTGAGACCATCCTGGTCAACATGGTAAAACCCCGTCTCTACTAAAAAATACAAAAATTAGCTGGGCAAGGTGGCGCATGCCTGTAGTCCCAGCTACTCGGGAGGCTGAGGCAAGAGAATTGCTTGAACCCCGGAGGTGGATATTGCAGTGAGCTGAGATTGCACTACTGCACTCCAGCCTGACGGCTGGTGACAGAGCGAGACTCTGCCTCAAAAAAAAAAAAAAAAAGACAAAAACATGAAGTTATGATCCTACAGTTTTGAAAGTCAGAAGTACAAAACAGGTCTCTCCAGGCTGGAATCAGAACATTGGCAGGACTGTGTTCCTTTCTAAAAGCCTAGAGGTGAATGCCTTTTCTGCCTGCCATTTTTTTGCTCATAACCCCCTTCTATCCTTGCAGCCAGCAATGGTAAGTCAGCTTAGTCTTTCTTACAATCCCTCATTCTCTCTGCTGTTCACCTCTTACACTTCTGAGGATCCTTGTGATTACATTAGGCCTACCTGGATAATCCAGGATTCTCTCCTCATTTTAAGGTCAGCCAATTAAACAACTTAATTTCATCTGAAACCTTTATTCACCTTTGCCATGTGACCTAACATATTCACAGGTTCTAAATCTTTGGATGGGGGACATTGTTGTGCCTACCTTAACTATGCAAAGGAGCTTGAATTTTTCAAACAAAGAGAGAAACCAATGGAGAATTGTAAGCTGGAGAGTGACACCATCTACTTTTGTGTTTTCAAAACATCCTTTTTGACTCCTAAGTGGTGAATCAACTGGAGGATAACAGGAGTGAAAATGAGAGGATTAATTAAGAAACTATTGTAAAATTTAGGGGACAAGCAGTGGTAGAGGACTAAGGTGATGGTGTCAGAGCTTTTTGGAGGTTCAGTCAACAGAATTTGGTGAAGGATTGGATTAGGGCCAAAAGAGAGAGGATCTTCTATGTGCTGTTTGAATCTTCTCATTCTATACTATGTGTCTCTGGACCCTTCATATTTTCCATTTATTTCTTTTTAGACTGCCTTCTGGATAATTTTCTCGAATCTATCTTCCAATGACATAGTTATCTATGTCTAATCTACGATTTAACACACTCACTGAGTTTTTTTAAATTCAGTGACTGTTATTATTCCAGTAGTTCCATTTTGGTTCTTTACAAAATCCGAGTTTTCTGTTCTCATGTTTTTCTTTTCTTTTCTTATTTTTTCTATACCTTCGTCTTATCAAACATTTAAATTTTTCTTAAAGTTTCTTTTATAATGTTTAATTTTTTTCAGTTCTTGGGGATGCAATTGCTCCCATTTGTCATCTGCTATTGATTCCTCAGAGTGATTCATTTCCTTGAGTGTTTTGAGATATCTGTAATATCTATCCCAAGAGGGCGTATATTTGGTGGAAAGTTCGTATGTCCTGAACTGTGCACATTCTTCTCCACAGGTGATTTTGCTCTGTATCACTCAGCCTCTGGGAGGGCACCAGCTATGTATTAGTTTTAATGTGAAGAGCCTAAGCTTAGACATTATTTTTCATGGCTTGGTTTTTTTTGCCTTCCAAAGATTTCAAGCTGACAGCATATTTCTTTATCTCCTTTCCAGACTGGGAGGAGGGGGGTTTTCTTTTGCCCTTTTCATAGAGTTATGAATGGCTGGTTTTAGACTTAATAATCTCCACCATGCAAAGAGTTTGTGGCTGGACCCATAAACCAATATTACCTATGAGAAGTAGAACCCCAGCCACAGCCATTAAGAATATATTCCAACCATTAGTCGATTTTTTAAGAATGCTTTATTGAGGTATAATTGATATACAAAAAGCTGCACATTTAATAGATACAATTTGATCAGTTTGGACATAGGTATACACCCATGAAATCATCACTATAATCAAAGTAATACATATATTCATTATCTCCAAAAGTTGTCTTGTGCCTCTCTTGTTTGTTGTTTTGTTTTGTTTTTCTCTGCCTTTTGGTGTTGTGAGACCACTTAACATGCAATTTATCCTCTTAATGATTTCCCCCAGTTTTATTAAGGTATATCTGACAAATAGAAATTTTATACATATTTACAGTATACAATTTGCTGTATATAGATGTATGTGTGTGTGTGTGTGTGTGTGTATATATATATATATATATATATATATATGGTGAAATAATTGATTCAAACTAATTAAGATATCTATCCCTTCACATATCACATTTTGGTTGTAAGATCCACTCTCTTCACAATTTTCAAGTGTGTAATATATTATTGTTAACTCTAGTCACCATGCTGTACAATAGTTCTTTAAAACTTATTCATCCATTTAACTGAAAGTTTGCACCCCCTTTATCCATCATGTTCTCATTTTCCCTCCTCTGCCTTACCCCTAGCAACCACCATTCTACTTTCTGCTTCTATTAGTTTGTTTTTTTCAGACTCCACATGTAAGTGAGATCTTTCAATGTTTGTCTTTCTGTGCCTGGCTTATTTCACTTAACATAATGTCTTCCAAGTTTATCCATGTTGTCACAAATTGCAGGATTTTCTTTTCATAAGGCTGATTTTTATTCCACTGTATATTTATACCACATCTTCTTTATTCATTCATCCATCAGTGCACACTTGGGTTCATTCCATAGCATAGCTATTTTGAATAATACCACAATGAACTTGGGAGTGCAGATATCTCTTCGACATACTAATTTCATTTCTTTTGGATGTATTCCTAGAAGTGGAATTGCTAGATAATATGGTTACTCTATTTTTAATTTTTTTGAGGAAGCTCCATGCTGTTTTCTTTAATAGCTGCATTAATTTACCCATGTAAAGAGGACAAGTGCTCCCTTTTCTCCACATCCTCACCAACACTTGTTATTCTTTGTCTTTTTGATAATAGCTTTCTAGCAGGTGTGGAAAGATATTTCATTGTGATTTTAATTTGCATTTCCCTTATAATTAGTGATGTTGAGCTAATATAAGTGATTCATATATGCGTTGGCTATTATATATTGTTTTTTGAGAAATGTCTTTTCAGGTCTTTTGTACCCTTTTTAATCAGATTGTTTGTTTCCTTGCAACTGAGTGATTTGAGTTCCTTATGTATTTTGGGCATTAGCTCTTTATCAGAAATATGGTTTGCAAGTACTTTCTCCTACTCTGTAGACATCTCTTTACTTTGTTTATTGTTTTGTTTGCTATGGAGAAGCTTTTTAATTTGATTCAATCCCATTTGTCTGTTTTTGCCTTGTTACTTGTGCTTTTGGGTCATATCCAAAACATTATTGCCTAGACCAATGTCAAGAAGCTTTTTCTCTGTTTTCTTCTAGTAGTTTTATAGTTTCAGATCTAATGTTTAAGTATTTAATCTACTTTGAGTTAATTTTTGTATATGGTGTGAATTAAGGGTCCAATTACATTCTGCATGTGGATATTCAGTTTTCTCAGCATTTATTGAAGTGACTGTCCTTTCTATGTTGCATGTTCTTGGTACCTTTGTCAATGATCAACTGACTATAAATAGATTAATTTATTTCTGGGTTCTTTCTTCAGTGTTATTGGTCCTTCTTAACAAATGTTTAAGTTCATATTATAATATTATTAAATATAGGCACTACGTTGTGTGTTGTATCTCCAGAACTTATTCATCTAAAACTTTATCCCATTAAACAGCTCTCTCTTTCTTCTTCCCCTCAGCCCCTGGCAACTACCCAAGAAGGAAGAAGTAAAATGAACTTTGTTTGTAGGTGACATAATCTTACATGTAAAGAATCCTAAAGACTTTATACAAAAAAAAAAAAACCCAACTATTAGAATGAATAAGTGAATTCAGTAATGTTAGGGGATACAAAATCTGCATACAAAAATCAGTCGTATTTCTGTATACTAACAATGAACACCTAAAAAGGAAATTAAGAAAACAATTTCATATAAAAGTATGCTTAGGTATAAACTAAACCAAGGAGGTTAAAGACTTATATACTGAAACTTTAACTCTTTTACATCTAGCTCCCACTATGCTACCTTTGAGCTGCCTCTTTGGCAAATTTTCTCTCTTAGTTTACTGCTCCGCTGTGTATCCAAGAATTCTATCACCGGGTTGATTAAAAATCCCCACCTGTTAAGTTAGAAACATCAAACAACCTTTATTTTTTCGATAACTGCTACCAATTGTGTTGTATCTAATCCTCTTTTCCACTGGACATCTATTAGAAACTTTGAAAACTCCTCAATCTGATGCTATCACTTTTCAATTAATAAAATGATCTTATTTTTACTAATTCTTAAAATTTTTCATTACATGATCATCTCATATTATGACCACAGCTCTCACGTGTCCTGATAATGTGATGAAGCCAGCTTGAGACAGCTCTTACAAGAGCCTAGTGTGTACCTCTCTTCCCGACTTAAAGTTCAGTGATGTGCTGTTGGAGCTTGACATTGGCCTTAATGAAAGTATTTACACTATGGCAATCATCAAACTTTACAAGTCACATTTTCCCCCTAGAGAACTAGCTGGTAAATGTTAAACATTTACCAGCACACTATTGCCCCTTCCCCTCAAGACTAAAGATGTGGTTCCATTGTCAGTTTCTGTGTGTGAGGGATATTGAGGGGTAGGAAAAAACATCATGAACTTGGTCTCCTATTGCTCACCCTACCCCTCATCTGTGGTGGATAGTCTCATTTTGGTGCTGGAAGAGAGCCTTCCATTTAAAATTAAATGTTTGCTTCTGTATTTCAATTTGTGTCTTTTATGTGAACTTCTATATTGGTGGTCATGAATTTGCCATCCCATTTCTGTTGATCATCATGACTGACCTAGGTCTTTGTCTAGGTCTCAGGTAAATGAGGCTTAACAGGCCCTAGTGTCATAATACAATCTCAAAGAGATTTCAAGGCACCACCCAACTCCTTGAGACTGGGTTACACATTCAAATTGATCCCAGCTGAGTGCATGACACCTGCACTCTTCTGATACACACATCCCTTTGCCCCATGTTGGAGAGAATCATTATATGATGCAGTCATCAAATTTTCGTACCTTCTCTTCCCAACACCGGGCCTGCAAACATAAATGTGATCTATCTTCCTTTCCTTTCAGGAGGCAGTCCTTTTAGCTTTCCTTCCCAAACATGAAACCATTCTCTTTTAGCAGTCTCCAACCTTGGAGAAAGGTTTGAGGTCCCCTTCTTGCACATAGCGTAGGCATCACAACAGTTCTTATCTCTGTTTGCAAATGCTTCTAACCCTAAACAAAAACCCCACTGCCTTCCCTAGTTCTCCTCTTATATCTCTCTTGGGCAATAGCATTCTAATTTAGTTGGTCTCTCTCTCATGTGAAGACAAATATCCAGTCTCATGTTAAGAATGAGATTTTCTTTGACATGGTCCTTGAAGAATGCGGACACTTTATTTTCAATAGGACACTGTCTTTGTTTACCACACCTTATTTCAATATCTGTTACATGTAATCTAGCAGCTCATGTTTTTTTGAGCAGTTGGCATTAGACTTTACATAAACTCAGTCTCAGGAATGATAGTCAAATTTTACTTCTATTTTATTGAATTGTGTATTGCTTGACTCCTTATATCTGATATGGTTTGGATAGTTATCTCCCAAAATCTCATATTGAAATGTCATACCCCAATGGTGGAGGTGGCCACTTATGGGAGGTGGTGGGTCATGTCGGCAGGTCCCTCATGGTTTGGTGCTATCCTCACAGTAGTGAATGAGTTATTGCAAGACCTGGTTGTTTAAATGTGTGTGGCACCTGCCCCCCAACTCTTGCTCCTGTTTTTGCCACGTGATGTGCAAGCTCTCTCTTGGCCTTCTGCATGGGTAAAAGCTCCCTGAAGCTTCCTCAGCAGATGCCAGTGCCATGCTTTCTGTACAGCCTGTACAATCATGAATCAATTAAATCATTTTTCTTTCTAAGTTACCCAGTCTCAAGTATTTCTTGATAGCAATGGAAGAATGGCCTAATAAAATGTTAAACATATTTTACTTTTATAAGAAAAACTAAAGTAATAACCTGTTCTCGCTGCACCTGCCACCAAAGAGTAAAAGAAAGCAGCCTAGAGATATTTTGTGTTTGGAAAAGAAGACCTAATATTGTAATTCTAAAAACAATATATTGCATAAAGTGAAATGCTAGTTGTGTTTTTGCCAAGTCAAAAAGTGGGCTAATTTTTCAATATAAGTCATGTAGTATATACATTTTGGATTCCACATTTTAAAAAATTGCCCTTCATACTTTTTCTTAGCCAATTCTTACATATGAAAGAGGAAACAGACATTTTAGTTGTGTATGAAAATTTTAAATTGTGGCTGAAAAAGTCTAGAAAGAAAACAATAGTGATAGTGGTAGTGAAATGCAAAATGAGTGGAGAATTTGATAAGAAAATCATGAAATTTGTACAGACCTTAATTCTTATAAGTAAAATAAAAGTGAATTTAAGATAACAAGAAATTAAAGAGTCAAAAAGCCTTTTATACTATTCACCAAAGATTTCAAAGACATGTCAAAGAGAATGCTGGTTTCATAAGCTTGGATCAGTGGAATGAAATGCTACACATGCCTCATAGAATGACAGTTTTAATGTTAAACTGCTGTTGTATTAGTTAGAATAATGCTAGTTTTTATTACAAATAAGGCAGAAACATATTCTGGACTGAAAGCAATATAGACATATTTGTTACTCATGCTTACTAGATGGGTGAAGAAAGGTTGATTGACACTTTTCCATACAATCATTCAGAAGTACAGAATGATGGAAGCTTTGTTGTCTTCAACAGATGTTTTCCAGGGTCATTCTTGGACTCTTCTCTATCCCAGTCAGAGTAAGAGGAGGAGTATGGAGGTCTATTTCTGAAAAATTTATATGGTCCAGCTCTATGAGTGGAACTTTTTCTATTCATGGTCCCTGGCTAAAACTCAGTCACAAAAACAATTTAACTACAAAGGAAATTAGGAAATATACCCATTTCCAGGGATGAGAACATGGATTTGATAAGCAGCAAGCATCAATAAGAATAAACTAGAATCACCTTCTCTGTAGATTGTTTAAAACAGAATAGGTTTTCATCTAATTGCAATAATATGTGTGTAGTCCTGCTTAAAACAAAAGCATGGACATCACCAAATGGTTTCTAAAAAACCCTTAATGTCGTCTAAGTTTTGGAAAGATGCTTGTATTTTTGGTTTTTTAAAGAACACATAGAGGAGGTACATGAATGGAGCAATGGGAAGTTAGAATTTCATGTTGACAGGGGATGTGGAAAGAGAAAAGTTGCAGGGGAACTTAGAGCAAAAAAGAGGGAAGGTATAGGGGAAGGGAAGGACATGAAAAGTAAGGGAGAATTCTCTTACTATTGTGTGATATGTTGAGAAAATATGAAAGCAAGAATGAACAGAGTTCCAAGAAGTTACAAGAAAAAAAATCACAACCCACTCAGTACGACTTATTCCGAACTTTATAGAGTTAAAGCAAAAAGATTTGTGGCTACAAATACACACAGGCTCACAATGAAGAAGGCTCTACCACAGTGGCCTCAGAGCTGCCTTGGGAAGTCAGCAAGTCAGAGCTGATGTTATTGAGATCCAATAATTGCTTGATTAATATGTACTGAAGTCACCTGCTTATTGCAACAATTTGAGAGCCTTACGTGATACTTTTATTTGATTTTAATTGTTTCTCTCTCGTTTCTGGAATCCAAAACAAATAAGGCATTTGATAATTGCTTTAAAAAGGTTAGCTCCCTCAAATAATATGAGCTTCTAGCTTTAAAACCAATCATTAATCTTGTGGGTAGTTGCACAAGGAGTCTGTGTTTTTCATGAGACGTCTGGACTTGCCCATATCACTGTTTGTTTAGAACATTGACATGATCATGCAAAGCCACATATATCCTTGATAACAAAGGTCAGCAAAGCTGCTAATACAAGCTTTTTATTAACTTCTGAAGCCAGGTGTTTATCATGTCTCCAGTTGCTCAGCTGAAGACTTATTGCAGGGCATTATCTGCTACTTTGGTTTGCCTGGTGTCAAAATGATTACATTCCAATGGGATCAGGAAGGACCTTTAAAATGGATCTTCAGTGAGAACATTGTTCACTATCATTTTGCAACCCTCTTTTTGATTGTGAAAGCCAATGTAAGCTAACAGACTACTGTCTGTTGGCCTGGACATCAACTGAATGTTTGCAGGACCCATGCAACACATTTTGATTCCTTCTATAAGAAGAAAGCAGAACATAGATCAAAGAGATTTCAGTTTGACACAATCCTTTGCATCTCCATTAGTTCAAAGATAGCTGACCCAAACTTTACCTTTAATGTGTGGTCAATAGCAGTCACTGGAGTCAAAGTTAATGTTTTAGTATTATGACTTGGCTAGACTGCATATGACTTTTGCCCCAATTTTTTATAGTAATGATTCAATTACCCTGTTCACTGAAGACATGTGATACAAAGAAAAAACCTGTATACTATTGGCCACTGATAATTGAAAGACAGTTGTCTGAGGACCCAGAGAAGTTGGAAAAGGATAAAGCAACTCCACTCAGAGAGAAAATTTATTATTTTAATCATCATCAATTTAGACATCAGGTGGATACATACATGAGCTCTATACATTTATCCATGATGTATAAATTGCTGTGTGTGGTTTATAAATAATTCTTGAAGTAACCATCCTCAAAGATGGCTCCCAATGATCCCCACTTCCTAATATTCATGATCTCTTACAGATTTCTCCTTTTTAAAATCATATTAGGTCTGTGTGAGCAATAAAATATAGCAGAAGGTATAGTGTGATGATTTTGAGACTAGGTTATAAAAGACATGATGGCTTCTGGTAAAACACAGGGTCAGACTACACAGTCTTTTGATGTGAATTCAGCAAGATCAAAGCTGGTATCCTGGAGTAATTGTTTATAAATGCTTTATAAGCATTTTTTAGGGTGTGTCTCACAGATCCTCACAAACAATAAATCTAAAACACTTAAGAGTTTTGTCCTATAGTTGTCTCAGCAGAAGACAAAGGTAGAGAAGGACTCTTGTGAAAGATGTTTGTGGGTGTGGCTTTTATTTAATGGAGTGAATCCCAGTGAATTTCACAGAAAACCCACAAAGTATTTAAGATTATCATATTCACAGAAACACCACAAGCTTAGACTATAAGGGATAGAGACACTAAAAATGAAAAAATAGGCTTTGAATTTCCACATTTGTACAAATAATGAGAGTGAAAAAACTACTCACATGTGAACACATGCTACTTTATGAGGAAATGAAGAATGACTCAGAGGGTGGAATCAAGAGATTCATAGCATGGAGCTAAAATGGAGGATTATTCCCAGGTACAATCAAGTGATCTGCCATCCTAATCAAGAATCTGCCAACTTGTACCCAGCTGATTTCATAATTGCTATAATCTGGAGACTTCTGTGCCTCTTATTTCCTTCCTTATAAATGTCAGTATCAGTGGTCCTAGGCCTGCCACTATTGTGCGTTCCATATTTGGGGGAAAATAACTTGCTTCTTTTGTTCGTAAATCTTTGGATTAAAATCAACAATAATCAAGAAGCTACAGTTAAAGAATTATACACAATGAGCCTCTTTCACAACTAAACCACATTTAAATGGTGATATTCTGGACTCTGAAATCATACGGTTATGGGATGAGATTGGCAGGCTTTTGGAGGGAGGGAGTGTATTTTGTACCTGGGAGAAACTTGATTCCTTGGGGGCTATAAAATGGACTGTGGTAGCCAGCCTTGAAGATGACCCCAACAATCCATTCCTCCTAGTATTTGTGCCCTTGTGTAGTCTCCTTGGACATTTTACCAAGGTTGGTGTGTGTGACCAATAGAACATGGCAGAACTATTGATGTGTTACTTCCAATGCTCGGTTTTTAGAAGTACTGTAGATTTTTCCTCTCTCTTAACCATTTACTCTGGGGGAAGCCAGGTGCCATGTCATCAGCAGTCCTAAGAAGAGGCTTATGTAGATAGGAACTGAGACCTTCTTCTGATAATTGTATGGGTGAACTTAGAAGTGGGTATTTCAGCTCCAGTCAGGTCTTCAGATGACTGCAGCCATGGATGACATTTTCATTATAACCTCATGAGATAATCTGAGTTAGAACAACCCGGCTAAACCATCAATGCATTTCTGACCCACATTCTGTGAAATGCTGAATATTTGTTGTTTCAATACAGTATGTTTGGAATATTTTTATGTAAAAATAGATAATCTACTATTAGGTTGGTGCAAAAGTGATTGTGGTCTTTGCCATTGAGAGTCATACAATTAAAAAACACTATTTAATTCACATTGTATCCTGAGTAACAGTTAACCAATTGTCCCATGATTCATCAATTGTCCCTAATATTACTTTTTCTAAAATAGTAAGTATTTTATCTGAAAGTAGAATGTTATGACTATGGAAGCAGTCAGTCTAAGAATGAAATTATATTCATTACCACCATGAGGACTTTGAATAAGGAAAGTGGTAGCCATTCTCAAATCATAGCTTTCTTTCCAAGCAGTATTTCAAGTTTTATTTGTTTTTGTCCTCTCAAATGATAATAGATGTAGTAATAACTTGTACCTCTTATGTACTGTTGAGTTTCTGAATATGCAGATAGTTCTGATTTAAAGCTCAACCTGAGATAATTGCAACTGGAGAGAACTCCGATTAGATTACATGGTACCAAGCCAAAAAAAAAAAAAAAATTAGAAAAAGAGAAGCAGAAATTAGTTTGAGTTATTATAACATAGATACATTCTATCCTGGAGACATTGGCAAAGGTTATTATTGACATATGGATACACAATATGAAAAATCTAATCATCACTAAAGATAGCAATATTTCCTTAAAACATAATAGAATAGCTTATACATCGTATTTCATTTGTAGGTTAATACTAAAAGCAGTTATTCAATTAAAAATTTTTGTGTTTTGACTGATTTTTTATGTCTGTAGGTTCACAGAATAAACTTACTTGGTCACTCTTAAAAGAGTGAAATGGATGAAGTTTTTTTTCAATTGGATATGTTTATATCCATTGCTCTTTTGAGGCAAGATGTATTTGGTTGCATAGATACATGTGTAGCCTATGTTCTCTATACAATCTAATTTGTAAGGCCAGAAAAAGGTCAATTAAAAAAAACAAGCCATTATTTTTTACCTTATGGATTTGGGTTTATAAAGATTGGATGCTGAGAGCTTCCTCCTTTTCCTCCTCCTCCTCGTCTTCTTCATATACTTTCCTTAATGGCAAAGTAAACTGCTAACAGATGGATGAGGTAATAGGCAGAATAATGGCCTCTCAAAAATATCCTTGGTCAAATCTTCAGAATCTTTGACAATATCAGATTTCATGGAAATGAGGTACTAAGGCTGCAGATGGAATTAAGTTTGCTAATCCATTGACCTTAAAATATAGAAATTTTGTCCAGGCATGGTAGCGCAAGCCTGTAATCCCAACACATTGGGAAGCTGAGGTGAGAGGATTACTTAAGCCCAGGAGTTCAAGACGAGCCTGGGTAACATAGTAAGACCTCATCACTACTAAAAATTAAAAAAAAAAAAATTAGTTGGGTGTGGTGGCAAGTGCCTGTGATCCCAGCTCCTTAGGGGGCTGAAATGGGAGGACTGCTTGAACTTGGAGGTCGAGGCTGCAGTGAATCAAGCTTCTGACACTGTATTCTAGCCTGGATGACAGAGTGAGACCCTGGAAGAGGGAGGTATAAAAATCAAGTCACACTTTCACAATATGACAGAGACTCAATTTGCCATTGCTGGCTTTGAAGACCAAGGAAGGTGATATGGTTTAGCTGTGTCCCCACCAAAATCTCACCTTGAACTATAATAATCCCCACATGTCAAGGGTGGGGTCACGTGGAGATAATTGAATCATGGAGGTGGTTTGACCCTGTATTGTTCTCATGGTAGTGAATAAGTCTCATGGGATCTGATAGTTTTGTAAATGGGAGTTCCCCTGCACATGCTCTCCCACCTGCCACCATGTAAGATGTGCCTTTGATTCTTCTTTGCCTTCTGCCATGATTGTGAGGTTCCCCCAGCCATGTGAAACTGAGTCCATTAAACCTCTTCCCTTTATAAATTACCCAGTCTTGGGAATGTCTTTATTAGCAGCATGGGAACAGACGAATACAGAAGGGGACCATGTAGGCAGCCTCTAGAAGCTGGAACAGGCTCTACTGATGCCTCCAGAAAAAAATTCAGCCCTGTTGACACCTTTATCTTAGTGCATTGAGATGAATGTGAAACTTCTTACCTGAAAAATAATAAATCTGTTCTGTTTTAAGCCACTAAGTTTGAGATAATTTGTGATAATACCAATAGAAAATGAGTGTAGATGCTATCAGGATATTGCAGAATACCAACACTTGGGGAAAAAATAGGTTCTAGACACATAGAAGACAGAGAGTAATACAGCCCAACTTCATGCCGATCACTTTGGATTCTGGATAAAATGGTGCAGGCCTTTACAGTTTATATAACTAAGCTTTAATGAAAGAAAACAAAAATCTGTTGGGTTGAAATTAAAAAACAAACAAAAATTTAAAACCAAGGAAAAACAAGCCCATAACTGGTGGGAATTTGAATCAGATACAAGTTCTCTACAAGTAGTGGCAACAAAATGTTCCAGGAGAAAAAAAGAGGAGAGAAGTTAGCTTTACTGTGAGCATACAAGGGAAATTATTAAATAGTGGTTGACATGAAACTGGGGACTGAAAGAGGAATGGAATTTCACCAAGTTGATGAGAGAAAGAAGAGTACTGCAGACAGAAAGTGAAGACATTTGGCAAAAACCCCAGAACGTTTGGTGTAGGGTGACCTAGAAGTTTATTACTTATTTGTTTTTGTTTTGATAGGGTCTCACTCTGTCACCAGGCTGGAGTGCAGTGGTGCAATCACAGCTCACTGCAACCTCTACCTCCTAGGCTCAAGTGATCCTCCCACCTCAGCTTCCTGAGTAGTTGGGACTACAAGGACACACCATCATGCCAGACTAATTTTTGTATTTTTTGTAGAGAATGGGTTTCACCATGTCGCCCAGACTGGTCTTGAACTTCTGGATGCAAGCAATTCTCCTCCCTCGGCCTTCCCAAAGTACTGGGATTACAGCCATGAGCCACCATGCCCAGAAACTTAGAAGTTTAAAAGAAAAAGTATTATGCAAAGTCTTGGATGTCTTGATAAATAGTTTTGACTATTTTTATAGGTCAAAGGTAACAAACCAGAAGCCATCAGATGTGTTTTAGTTGGCTTCACAGTGCTTTTTTTCTGTATGTGTTTAGGTTATTATCATTAATTGTAATTTGAATTACAAAAATCAAAACATTCAAAAGACTAGGGGACAGGCCTGACATAAAATTCTAGACATCCAACTTCTCTATGGCAAAAAAAAAAAGCCTAAAACTTAAACAAATTATTTGATCATCTTGCCACATTGGGTCTCACTGCAATTGGCTGGAACTGAGTAGTTGCTGACCCTTTAGTCAGGGCATGTATTCTTCAGTCCACCACAGTTTACAAACTCTCCCCTTTCCCTAATGTATTATATCTGTCCATTTCCCCATATATTTGTACCTGCTGAACACCCCTAGACATTTGTGTTTGTAACCCCTGTTGTAAGCAGGTGATTACCATTGAAGGATTTTAAAGATCAAATCTGCTTTGAAGGCCAAGGTGGGTGAATCACCTGAGGTCAGGAGTTCAAGATCAGTCTGACAAACATGGTGAAACCCTGTCCCTACTAAAAAAGCGAAAAAAAAAAAAATAGCCAGGCATGATGGTGCACACCTGTAATCTCTGCTATGTGGGAGGTTGAAGCAGCATAATCACTTGAACCCAGGAGGTGGAGGTTGCAGTGAGCCAAGATCATGCCACTGCACTCCAGACTGGGTGACAGAGTGAGATGCCATTTCAAAAAAAAAAAAAAAAATCTTTTTTGGGAAGAAAACCTTAGTAACAATGTTAAGATACCCTCTGTGTTCCTGTGGTACATTATATGTATTTCCGTATTTTTTTCAATGCTTAAATATCTTTGTTATTTTTAAAAAATTATTTGGACATGGATAGCTCTGCAAAATACTTCCATTCCCAAACCATCAAATCCTTTCCACATGTTCTCCATAAAGAAACAAAATATTTATACTTTGTGCCTATTCAAGTCTAATTTTTAAAAACATTTGATTCAAAATCAAATACTATTTTTCTTTCCCAGAACTTTTTAGTAATTTTAAACCACAATGCAATATACTTAATGGCATTTCTTTTTAAAAATTAGCTGATCAGACTATTTTACGATTAAAAAAAATCAATTCATGGCCTTAGTGAGACTATTTTCTTCTCTGTTTGTGAAAGCAAAAGACATTGAAAAACTCTCTGGAGTTTGTGATTTCAGCATAACCAACAAAACCAGCACACAGACTGACTTTCTACTTAATGTTAGGCATTGTTTTGTTACTTTTGGACTGCAGCTGAAATGCTATCTAAACTTGAAAAGGGTGGGTGAGTGGAAGTCCAGCACAAAAGAGGGTCAAGGCTGGGGATAGGAAAATGGAAGCTTTCCGAGCAGTGGAGTAAGAACAACCAAACCCCTAGGATCCCACCTCATGGCAGGCTTGTTTGGGGTGGAAGACAGTTTATTGCATTTATAACACTGAGTTACAATTATCTGTTTATTTTGTTTGTATGCCTTGCTAGGCAGTGAAATTCTTACAAAGGACTAGAGGTGTTTTTCTCATCTACCTGTGATTCCCTGTTACCTGATGTTGTGTTTGGCAAGTAGTAGATACTTAATGTTTATCAAAATGCACTGAATGAAGGATAAGAATGGGTAAGACACTAAAGGCAGAATGGTCAGTAGGTGGACCATGACGTCATCCTAGAGAAACAGGAAGAGGGCCTAAATTAGGATGGGCCTATGATCAGGATAAGAAGAATATCACTGTGAAAGATATTCAGAAATTATAATTAATTTGTGTTGGAGGGTTCTGTGGTTTAAATATGTCCCCCATAGTTTACATGTTTTGGAAATTTGATCCCCCATGCAACAGCAGTGTTGGGAGGTGGAGCACAGTGGGAAGTGTTTTGGTCATCAGGAAATGACCCTCATGAGTGGATTTATGCCATTATGGTAGTAGTGGGTTTGTTATTACAAGACTGGGTTGCTTAGAATGAGCTTGGCCCCTCTTGCTCTCTCTTCCTCATTTCTCTGCCTTTCCCTCTCTCCTCGTCCATGGGATTATGTAGCAAGACAGTCCTTACCGGATGTTAGTCCCTTGATCTTGGACTTCCCAGCCTCCAAAACTATGAGATATAAATATTTGTTCATTATAAATTACCCAGTCTATGCTACTCTGTTATAGAAGCACAAAATGGACTAAGACAGAGGGTATAGGTATAGCCAAGACACTCTGAAACATCCCTCTGGGGACGTGGACTGGCAGGCATCAGACTGGTCTCCCATCTGGGGGGCACTCGTCCTTTGTCTGTCAATCCTATATGTGGTTCTGTCTTTATTGTAAATTCACCAGTTTTGTTAGACTCCTGTTGGCTGCTATACAGTGGTTTAGACCTGTTGCTCTTGAGGTGGATAATATTCTCCATTGGCTAAGTGACAACTGACTTCAAGGAACTCTAATTGAGTGTACACCCCTGGAAATAATTCTGTTAGCTTTCCTTTTCTTCTTCTTATTCTATCATTGAGGCCTCATTCTTCCTTTTTTTCATGTCTGAGAGAAAATTCTGCCCCCGATGACTTAGGTGAAGTTTTTTTTCTGTTTTAGCGAATGAAATTTTAAATAAGAAACTACCACCCCTCTTTGCCCGTTTAGGGTAAAAAAAAAAAAAGGAAATTCTCTTCTGTCAAAAAAAACAGAGAAGAGAGAGGAGAGAGGACAAGAACGTAACAGAGAGGAAGAAGAGAGAGTAGACAGAGAAGAGAGAGAGAGAGGAGACAGAAAAGAGAGAGAGGAGACAGGAGAGAGAGCAAGAGTGGACAGAGAAGAGAGGAGGGAGGAGAAACAGAAGAGAGAGGAGAAAGAGAGGAGAGAGGAGAAAGAGAGGAGAGAGGAGAAAGAGAGGAGAGAGGAATTTAATGCTTTTTAGGGTCCCTGTGTCAAGGCGTCCAAAAGCTGCAGGGGCGGGGAACTCACAGCCGTCCCAGCGGCTGCAAGCTCAGTTTTAAACTGACACAAAAAGCGTTTTTTTTTCTTTCTCTGCCAGCGCCAGCCCCGCCCGGCTTTCAAGCAGGCCTCACTGCCTCAGGGCGCAGCATTTGCAACTGCAATGTTGTCAGTTCAAATCCTCAGTGAAGCCAGTTTTAAATTAGTGTAATCTCTTGGGGGAAATTCAAAAGCTGAAGGGAAAACCAAATGGGGTCTTCTAGTTCCTGGCCTTTTACCCCCCTCCAATGCATGAAGGCCAACTTCAAGATTGGGTTTTCAGGCCAATATGGGGTAAAATTAACCCCGGGAGAATTCTGCTCTTGATGTAAATTAGAATGGCCATCTTTTGGAATTGGGTGGCCTGACACTGGGACCTACGACTCCATACCCAGGCATTATGGAAAATGGTTGCAGGAACTCCTGGACACCTTGACCAGTTTCCATACATTAACCAATGGATGAATTTAGTCCAACAACCCCCTCCGTGGCTAAAACGCTGCATAAAACAGGCTAGACTTCAGGTCATGTTAGCCAGCCCAAAGAAAGCCCCTTCTGGACCAGCTATTCTACCCACCCCAGCAGAGGATCAGGAATTACCTCCACCCTACTCAAGGCCCTCTGAACCAGGGCCTCAGCACCCCCTGGACAGTACTAGTAACCAACCCTTATCCCCCCTGCACACTCACAGCGGGGCTCCACACCCACCGGCTGTCCTTACTCTCCAAGAGGCGCCCCCAACAGGAGAAGACAATCGGGGTCGCCCATCTTTGTTCACATTCCCTTCTTGTCAAGTAACTTATATAACTGGAAGGTGATAGAAATTAAAGAGAGAGCCGAAACACCAAGTGCTCACACAAGCTTTATTAAGAGCGAAGGAAAAGCTGCCAGGCTGCACCCAGAATTGGCACACAGCACCCGTGTCGTGGCAAAGGGGATTGTTAGGGCCTGCAAGCCGGCAGATGCCTCCAGTGTGAGGGGCTGTGCAGGAGGGGAGGTGCTGGGAAACTGCTGAGTTTGATAGTTCCTGGGAGGGGGTCATGCTGGGGAACTGCTAAGATGGCGAGAGAGGGAGGGTTAGAAACCTGCTGAGATGGAAAGTTCCCCGGGAGGGGGTCGTGCTGGGAGGCTGGGGAACTTAAGGTGATGGCAGGGTTTTACAATGGAGTAAGTTCTGTCAGAAGGCTCAACATCCCCCATTCTCTGAGAAGCCCCAGGCTTTGACAGGGCTCTTAAAATCTGTACTCCAGACTCATCACCCCACTTGGAATGACTGCCAACAATTATTACTGATTCTGTTCACCACAGAGGAAAAAGGCAGCATTAGACAGGAAGCCCTAAAAGCCATCATAGGCCCAGGGCAAGGAACAGTAGGAAAAAAAACAAAGGGACTAAATTAGAAAGGTTTTTCCCTCTACCAGACTCCAATGGGACCCCAACACTTTGGGGGGTCACCAGGCTCTGAACACTTTTCACCGGTATCTTTTAGAAGGGGCTAGGGGAGCGGCCCACAAGCCCACTAACCTCTCCGAGGTAGGGACTATAACTCGGGGTCCGCAGGAGTCTTTGACTGCCTTACTTGAGCGTCTACAGGACGCTTATCGCACCTACACTCCTATTGACCCTGAGGCTCAAGAAAATCAGTGGGGCATCCATCTGGCTTTCATTTCCCAGTCAGCCCCAGATATTAAAAAAAAAAAAAAAAAGTTATAGAAGTTAGAGGGATTCCAGGAAACAAATTTATCCCAATTGCCCAGAAAGTTTTTAATAACAGGGATACCCCTGGAGCCATACAAAACAAAAAAAGAAGTTACTAAGGCAGTGATAGCAGCCCTTCAGAAGACACAAGTCCTTCCACGAGGGCAGGGGGCCTTGTAAAAGGGCCCCTGGGGTCCCTGGCCCCTGTTAGGAAGAAAGCAATGTGGGTACAGTAGAGAGAAACATTAGAAAGAATGAGTGCCCCAAGAGAAAAAGACGAGTAATCACTCAGGAAAAGCCACCGAGGGCTATCCTCAATTTAGGAGATCAGGATTGATGGGGCTGGGGCTCTTATTTACTAAGACCCTAGGAGCCCAGTGTCACTTTAAGAGTTGGGGACAAACTTGTCAGCTTCTTAGTCAACACTGGGGTGGCACACTCGGTCCCTACTCAGCCTCTAGGACCACTATCCAGTAGAAAAATAATTATCCAGGAGGCCAAAGGAAAAACCACAACAAGCCCTTAGACCACCAACTAACTCGTTGATCTGGGGAACGGCACCATCTCCCCCTCCTTCTTATTCATTCCAGAGTGTCCGTACCCACCCCTAGGATGGACTTACTCCACAAACTTCAAGCAAATATTTCTTTCTGTGAGGGTCAGCTTGCCCCTCAATTTCTCCTCCCTTGGCATCAGGGCCACCTCAGCAAATCCTCATCACCTGTGCTCTGTCAGATGAGTATCTCTTGCAGGAAGCTTTATCCTCAAAGGCAGATCAACCACGAACATCAGACCTCCTTCGCCAATTCCAAAAGAATGTACCAGGAGTATGGGCTGAGACAAATTCCCCAGGCTTGGCAAGTCATTGTACCCCAGTTGTGGTTCAGCTATTGGCAATGGCAACTCCAGTCCAGGTACAACAATATCCCATGAGCCAGGAAGCCAGATGAGGAATTGCTCCATATAAAACCAGACTCCTAAAAGGAGGGATCCTTACTACCTATAAGTCACCCTGGAATACCCCCTTGCTCCCTGTCTTAAAACCAGGCACAAAGGACTATCGGCCTGTACAGGACTTAAGGGAGGTAAACAAATGAGTGGAAACTCTCCACCCTAAGGTTCCAAATCTGTACACTCTCCTAAGTCTCTTGGGCCCAGAACACCACCATTACACTGTCTTGGATCTCAAGGATGCATTCTTTTGCATCCCACTGGCCCCTGTTAGCCAGCCCATATTTGCTTTTGAATGGACTGATCCCCAGGGTTTAGGGGCAACTCACTTGGACAAGACTGCCTCAGGGGTTAAAAAACTCCCCTACTCTGTTTGATGAGGCACTTAGCCAAGATCTTGCCACCTTCTGGGCTGAGTTCCCCAAGTGTACCCTACTCCAATACATGGATGACTTACTATTGGCTACAAAAACCCAGGAGGCCTGTAAAAAAAGACCACCCAGTCATTACTAAAGACACTACAGACTTTGGGTTACCGGGTCTCAGCTAAAAAGGCCCAACTCTGCCAACTGAAAGTTACTTAGCTGGGCTATATCATAGAGAAGGGCAACCGGGCACTGGTGCCCAGCCAAGTCCAAGCAGTGCTGCAAATACCCACCCCCACCACAAAACGCCAAGTTCAAAAATTCCTTGGGATTTGCTGAGATAGCCAAGCCCCTGTATGCCTGCACTGGAAGAAATTAGCCCTTGACATTAACAGAGATAGAGCAACAGGCTTTTGACAAGCTCAAGACTGCCCTGACTATGGCCCCAGCCTTGGCCTTGCCAGACATCTCTAAACCCTTCCAGTTGTTTGTGCATAAAAAACGGAGTCACTAAGGGAATGCTCACCCAGACATTGCGACCATGGTCCCAGCCAGTCGCCTACTGTTCAAAAAGACTTGATCTCCTAGCCTCTGGGTGGCCAGCTTGTCTGAGGTCGGTGGCAGCTACAGCCCTGTTAGTCAAGGAGGTGGACAAACTAACCTTGGGGCAGGAGTTAAATTTAGTGACACCCCATGCAGTGGAGTCACTATTCCGTGGCGCTCTGGGAAAATGGATGTCAAATGCCAACATAGTTCAATATCAGGCCTTACTTTTGGATCAGCCCTGCATAAAGTTTTTAAAGGCTACAGTTTTAAACCCTGCCACGCTGCTACCAGACAGCGAGCCAGAGGAGCCCATACACGACTGCCAATAGATGATGGACATCCTCCACACTGCTCTACCGGACCTCACTGACGTCCCCCTGTAGAACCCAGAGGAGGTCCTGTATACGGATGGCAGCAGTTTCATGGTCGACAGAGTCAGGTATGCCGGGGCAGCCATAGTCACCCTAGAGTGGATTGTTTGGGCCCAGGCTCTACCACATGGAACCTCGGCCCAAAAGGCAGAACTCATAGCTTTGACAAAGGCCCCAGACTGGGCAGAGGGAAAAACTGTTAAAATCTACACGGATAGCCGATATGCCTTTGCAACAGCTCATGTACATGGAGCCATTTATAAAGTAAGAGGACTACTTACCTCAGAGGGAAAAACCATCAAAAATAAAGAAATCCTACTCCTACTAGAGACTATATGGAAGCCCAAGGCAGTGGCATTAATACACTGCAAAGGACACCAGAAGGGAGATTCATCAGAGGCAAAGGGAAACAGGGTGGCTGACCTACAAGCCAGACAGGCAGCCTTGGGACCAATAAAACCTCTGACTCTTCTTGTGACTCTGCCGGCCCCAACCCTGCCCCCTACCCCTATGTACTCACCTGATGAAAAAAACTTTGCTAAAGATCAAGGGGGCACACAAGATTCTATCGGACACAAGGATTGTGGTCCCTGAGGCTCTAGGACGGGCCCTAGTTAAGAACACACACCAGGCCACTCAGGACAGACCAAACTAACTGAGCTGCTAAGAGCCCAATACTACATTCCCCACTTACATGAACTTATCAAGTAAATTACTACTCAGTGTGATGTATGTGCCTGAGTAAATCTGGGAGGGAACAGGTCTAGCCAGGTAGGAGTAAGACTCAGAGAGGCTAGCCCTGGGGAGCACAGGGAAGTAGGTTTCACTGAAATAAAACCCCCAGCAAATGGCTATAAATACCTCCTGGTGTTTATATATACATTCTCTGGATGGGTTGAGGCCTTTTCCGCTAGGTCCGAGACTGCTTTAGTGGTCACAAAAAAAACTACTTAGTGGTTACAAAAAAAAAAAATACCTTGTTCCTCGGTTCAGCCTCCCTCTAATGCTGGGGTCAGACAATGGCCCTGCTTTTACTGCACAAGTTTCTCAGGGCCTAGCCAAGGCCCTGGGTATATCATGGAAACTACACTGTGCCTATCGTCCCCACAGTTCAGGGCAAGTCGAACGAATGAACCGGACCATAAAAGAAACCCTAACAAAGTTTATCTTAGAAACCGGTGAAAATTGGGTCAGCCTGCTTCCTTTTGTCCTCCTCCACGTCTGATGCACACCCTATCAGAAAGGCTTCTCCCCTTTTGAAATCATGTTCAGTAGGCCCCCTCCCGTACTCCCCAGTCCCGCAGATACCGTGCATGTTGAAATCCATAACTATGCACTCCTTAAGTCCTTACAGGTGCTCCAATCTGCTCAATCCCAGATACACCAGCTCATTAAGGACACCCGTCCCCCACATTGGACCTCACAGACCAGCCGACACACCCCTGCCAGCCCGGAGACTCTGTCCTTGTTAAAAGATTCACCACCATCGGCCTCACCCCGCTGTTGGAAGGGACCCTACACAGTTATCCTGACCACACTCACCACACTCAAGGTGGACGGACTAACGGCCTGGATTCATCACACCCACGTCAAGGCTGCCCCACCGGAAGGACAATGGAGTGTCAAACACTCCTCTCCTGATTCACTAAAGCTAAGTCTTGTGCGCTCTTCGTGGTCACCACCCTCGCCACCCTAATCTGTGCTGTAAATCCCTATAGCAACCTCCCCTTAGAACCCAACCTACTACCAATGGTCCTCACTAAGGGCTCCACGGGGGGATATGGTAGTTCCTTAACTGGGAAAGGATCCACCCTAGTCAACTTAACCCTGGAGTACATTCCGAAGACCCCCATTACCTTTTCCCTAGACCTCTGTGCCTTCCTGGGTGCATTCCTGACCTCAAAAGTAGATCCTAGGACAAAAGATATTATAGCCGGGTGTGACAGTGCAAGGGCAGAGCAACAACATCAAACTTATGGATTATATCTGTTCTCAGGATCCATCCCGCAAAAAAGATGGAACTGTGGAGGCTTAAATGAATTCTTTTGTCCCCATTGGGGTTGTGAAACTATCTCCACTATATCAGGGTACACCAAAAACATAGACTAATAATATCAAGGTCTCAATATGAGCCCTTAGAACCGACAAACAATACTAACCTGTTAGAGGAATGAATGATTTAATTCCTGTAAATAAAACAAGGGGGGAATGTGACATGGTAAAAGCCCCATAAAACTGCATACCTCAACCATACCTTGGCTTTCTGTTTAAACTGCTCTCTGTAACCCCTAATGTGACAGGTAAGCAGTCCAAACCCAGGCCATCTTAACCCCTGCAACTTGTAATTGCCACCCCACCCAGACAATGTGTAAACAAATGCTGATCTTGACTTTTGTGAACCACTTAAGTAACAATCAGAATGTCAAAAAGTCCCCTAGCCCTTGGAATGCCTGGAGCCCCACACCCTCATCTCTGCCCCAGAAGGTGATTTGCAAAATTCACTAGCCCTCGGAATGTCTGAAACCCCTCACCCTCACTCCCAAGGTGATTTTTACGGGTATAAAACATCTTGACGCACTTCTTTCGGGGCCATGGGTTGGAGAGACGTGAGTCCTCCGTGGCCGCCAGCAATAAAGACCCTGCAATTTGGCATACTTTTGTCTTGGTGTTGACTTTCTTTGCTCAGTTCAGTACAATGATTACATGGTCATCTCTTCCTTGCTTTTACCATTTTAGAAATAATCCCTAAACACAAAAGTTTAATGTTGATTGTTATTGAACCTACATAGTCAGAATCATAAAGCTTCTTTTGGACAATGCCATTTGTGAGATTTACTCATGTTGTAATATGTAGCTGTAGTTCATTCATTTTCAGTGCCATATATTATTTAATTATGTGACTCAATCAGTTTATTTATTCATTCCACTGTGGTGTACATTTTGATTGTGTCCCTTATTTTGTGCTACTATGTGTAATATTAGTTTTATCTATGATATTCACATACATGATTGGTGAACATTTTTACAAATTTCTGGTGGGTAATACACTAGGAATAGAGTTGTCAGGTCGTAAGACATATATATGTTCCACTTTGGTAGATATTATACCAAACTCATTTCTGAAATGTTTGCGCTAGTTTGCACCTCCACCAATCATAGATGAGGGTTCCCATTGCTCCTTCACCTTGGCTGTCTCAGTCATTTTATTTTGATATTAGTCATTCCAATAGGTATATGATGGTATTCCATGGTGTTAATTTGCAATACCATTATGACTCTTTTCATATGTATATCAGTCATTTGTATTTCCTGTTGTATGAGGTACCTGTTTGACTATCTTGCAAACATTGTCTTCAACCTGGAGCTATAAAAATTTCTAACTCAGTAATCATTGGTCACAGAGAAAATACTAGCTAAAATCACAGAACTTCTAGAAAAACAATCAAACATATGGAAAGCAAGAAAATTAACATCAAAAGAAAAGTTCAGTCTTCAATACTTAATAGGAGAAGAAATTAAGAAAAAGAATGAATTATCATGACTAAAATATGGAAAACAGCACAATAAACCGAAGAAAAGAAAAAGGAAAGACTTTAAAACATGAAAGCAGAAACTAAGAACTTAGGAAATAGAAAAAAAATAAAACTAGATAGAGACACAAAAAACCATTGAAAAAATCAATAAATCCAAGAGCTGGTTTTTCGAAAAGATCAACAAAATAGACAAACCACTAGCCAGATTAATAAAAAAGAAAAGAGAGAACAATCGAATAGATGCAATACAAAATGACAAAGGGGACATCACCACAGATTCCACAGAATACAAACTACCACCAGAGATTACTACAACCCTATGCACATAAACAAGTAAACCTGGAAGAAATGGATAAATTCCTGGACAGTTGAACCCTCCCAAGCTTAAACCAGGAAGAAGCTGAAACCCTGAATAGACCAATAACAAGGGCTGAAGTTGAGGTAGCAATTAATAGCCTATCAACCAAAAAAAGCCCAGGTCCAGATGGGTTCACAGCTGAATTCTACAAAGAGAAGCTGGTACCTCTCATTCTGAAACTATTCCAAGCAATCCAAAATGAGGGAATCCTTTCCAAATCATTTTATGAGACCAACAGCATCCTGATACCAAAACCCGGTGGAGACTCAACAAGAAAAGAAAATTTCAGGCCAATATCCATGATGAACATAGATGCAAAAACCTTCAATAAAATACTGGCAAACTGATTGCAACAGCACATCAAAAAGCTTATCTATCATGATCAAGTAGGCTTCATCTCAGGGATGCAAGGCTGGTTCCACATATGCAAGTCTATAAACATAATCCATCACATAAACAGAACCAAAGAAAAAATCACATGATTATCTCAATAGATGCAGAGAAGGCCTTTGACAAAAGTCAACAGCGCTTTATGCTAAAAACTCTCAATAAACTACATTTCAACAGAATGTGTCTCAAAATAATAAAAGCTATTTACAACAAATGCACAGCCAATATCATACTGAATGGGCAAAAACTGGAAGCATTCCCTTTGAAATCTGGCACTAGACAAGGATGCCCTCTCTCACCACTCCTATTCAATATAGTATTGGAAGTTCTAGCAAGA
>CAUYQU010016086.1:0-37169 GCA_963574635.1 Cheracebus regulus
CGGTGCGGTGCGGAGCGGTGCGGTGCGGTGCTGGCGGTGCGGTGCGGTGCAGAGCGGTGCGGTGCGGTGCGGGCGGTGCGGTGCGGTGCGGTGGAGGGCCCCTTTACCGAGCAACTCCCTTAAACACTGGCTGAGAGCAGGCACTAGGCGAGGATGGTGAGGTGTGATTGTGGGTGAGCTGTGATTGCAGGTCACCTCCTCTTCAACTGTATAACCTATGGAGATATATTTTTCTGTAAGAATAAATCTCATTTTATAATAGAAATTATTGGGGGGGAAGATGATATCTTTAGGTATCTGGTGAGAGCAGGTAGAAGAGGGAAGGGAGTTGGGAGAACTGAAGCACGAATTTGCAGGGAAATGGGAGGCACAGTTTTTACAGCTTGGAACAGACATGCACTGTCCTGTTAGGCACAACGCTCCTTTTTACTTGAGTTATGCAGAGGTAGCTGCCTCACACTGTGCTACCAGGTGACTGGGCGGACTTTGACAAGTCCCTTTACGTGCAAAGCACGTCCTGCAAGAGGTGCTTTCTGAGGCCCCAGCCCACAGCCCCATGATTCTGCCACGGGACCTATTTTCCTATTCTGAGCAATAACTGGAGAAGTTGGTTTTTCAAATAGTTATAAAGAAAATCCATCCCAAATATTAACTGCTTTTATAAACCTCTTAAGTCATTCTGTCCCTTTCCTCTTTTATGGTTCCAAGTAAATCCGAGAAGGTCATCGTTAAATAAGCCCCAATTATAAAAGACATGCTAAGACTTAGTGTGCTTGGCTGCCTCTGCTCTTTAGCCGGCAGTAATAAAACAATGAATCTCAGCAGGACTCCGTTCCAAATCATATTCTGCAGTTATTGTTTTGACTCCTTTCTTTCATTATTGCAAACAGAATCCCACTGAGCTCACACACTTTCAAAACGACTGTTTCCCCACGCTGCAGAAAGTCGTGCAGAATTTCCTAAGAGCTGCTGTTGTTTTCCCATGGCACATTTATATCTCAAAGCTCCATTACCTAATGCTTGCTGCACGTTATAATTTTCATTTGCTTCTGGTAAATGCCCTTCCTTAATGAATTTTTAGAAAATACAGTTTTTTTGTCAAACGTTTTTCTACCTTTTTTTTTTTTTAAAATCTTTGATTATTTCTTTATTCCATTGGACACGAAGCAGTACTTGGGAATAATTAATTCTAGGCAACCACATCAAAAAAACCATATTAGCATTTTCTATGAAGGTCTAATTACTAAATAGTTGGTAAAGACAATAATAATGTTTTTGTTTTCTTGTTCTGGCCTTAAAATATTTTTATTTTCCCATGTATTCTTGTATAGTTCAATGATATTTAATCACTCAGTGCTAAAAATTAAGTGATTCTAAGTTTTTTCTGCTGTTGGAGGAAATTGGTATGCGACTGCACAAATCATTCTGTATTTTGTAAGCTGGGAAAAACTCTGAAGTGTTTTTCTTCATGACTATAGGTCCATCTATCCTTAAAGCTTAGTATGAATTCGTCATGCATCTGTGCATGAAAACTCAAAGTAGTTCAAAAACAAAGAAATATATTGGCTTTTGTAACAGAAAACTCACAGATTGTTGAACTCAAATAAGGTCTGATCCAGAAAACAATGTTATGTAGGAGAAAAATATTGTAGAGGGGACCAGGACATTCATTAATATAAATATTAGGCTAGTTTTTGAGATTTTGTGATTTTTAATGTTTTTCAGCAATTGTTTTTTTTTTTTTTTGCTGCGGGTGGGCCTTTGTCCACATTTGTTTATCTAAATTGGTTTGTAGGTTCTGTGTGTCTCTGCTTTCATGTTGTATTCTTTTGTAAAAAAAAATTAACATTATTCATTAATTTTTTGTCTCACTCTGTTGCCCAGGCTGGAGTGCAGTGGTGCCATCAAAGCTCACTGGAGCCTTAATCTCCCCAGGCTCAGGTGATCCTCTCACTTCAGCCATCCAAGTAGCTGGGACCACAAGCACATGCCACCATGCCCAGCTCATTTTTGTATTTTCTGTAGAGCTGGGGTTTTACCCTGTTGGCCAGGGTGGTCTCAAACTCCTGGGCTCAAGCGATTTGCCCACCTCAGCTTCCCAAAGTGCTGGGATTGCAGGGATTAGCCATGCTTCTGGCCCTGTTAATTTTTTAAGTTGACAAATGATAACTGCATATATTTATTGTGTACATGTTGTTTTGAAATATGTACATATGGCTGGGCACAGTGGCTCATGCCTGTAATCCCAGCACTTTGGGAGGCCAAGGCAGGCAGATCACCCAAGCTCAGGAGTTTGAGACCAGCCTGGGCAACATGGTGAAACCTCATCTCACGAAAATAAAAAACATTAACTGGGCCTGGTGGCGCAGGCCTGTAGTCCCAGCTACTCAGGAGACTGAGGCATAATAATCACTTGAGCCCTGGAGGTGGAGGTTGCAGTGAGCTGAGATTGCCCTACTGCGCTCCAACCTGGGTGACGGAGTGAGACTGCATCTCGAAAAAGAAAAAGAAATATGTACATCATGTGGAATGGCTGAATTGAGCTAATTAACATATGCATTACCTCACATATGAAGGTCAGCTTTTAAAATTTTATAATATATTGTGATTTCTTTTCTTATTCTAAGTAACTTTGTATTCATAATTTTTAATCTTCTAAAATGGTTCCCTCAAATTGTATAAAGTTTGAGTCTCACAAAATCTGGACTGTTTTGGCTGAACAAAGGGTGAGGTTGCTCCCAGAGGAAAATATTTTGTGCACATGCAGGAGAAAGGACACCTAATGGCAAAACCAGGGCATGACCACTCAAGTTTTAAACCTTTTCTGAACTTGCTTTGTTTTGAATTCTGCCTATATGAGGCTATAGACGTTTTTATTGGCAATGAAGCTATTTTAAGGCAGGAATTATGTGTTAAACTTCTCTGGTTGTGCACCCAGTGATCAGCGAACTAACTTTTGTGGAAGAACATATTGATGTATTAATACTTCTTTCCAATACAGTGATCCCAAAGTGATTATGCAGTCGTCCCTTGGTATACTAGTGGATTGGTTCCAGGACCTCTCCTCCTCACCCACCCCCTCACCTACATAGCAAAATCCATTCATGCCCAAGGCAAGTTCCACAGTCAGTCTTGCCGAATCTGCACATAGGAAAACGCAGCTGATCCATACAGGTGGGTTTCATTTCCCTTGAGAACTGTATTTTCAATCCACATTTGGTTGAAAAAAAAATCCACATATAGGTGGATCTGTGCCATTCAGACCTGTGTTGTTCAAGGGTCAACTGTACATTTTTTTATTTGGACACATAAAATTTTCATGGAGGAGTCCAAATTCCATAAAGGAGTTACATCATAAACTCAAAAGGTCGTATAGAGAAAGATTATTACAACAATAGCAAAACATGTTTGCATAACAAAACAATGACTCAAGTCTTGGATGTGGACCCACTTATTTCAAATAATTATCTGTTGGCTGCATCTCTAGTATTTGTTGAATAGAACTTCAACTACAGTAAGAAATCTTGCCTGATGTAAGGTTATCATTAATTTAAGAATGACTAAATGTAACTCAGTGTTTTCTAATGTCCTTGAGGAGTATAATTTGTTTTTAAGGCTAATCTGGAAAATGCATTTTAGGAAAAAGTTAATGTGCATTTACTTGGGAGGTAAATATTTAAATTAGATTGTTCCCCTTGGCCTTTCCAAGGAGGTTTGGGTTTCATGTTACGTTTTGTCATAAATTGAAATTCATTTGCAGCGAGAAAGAATGTGAGAATGGATTTTGTCAGGTTTGTCCAGAGACCGCTGTGATTGGTCTGGAGAAGGGAATATCTTACTCCTGTAGAATGTTTGGCTTCTTCCAGAATATCCTCATTTGGCAGTTCTGGGTGACACTTTGCTACGTTATTAAGTAACTGTAGTTTGACCTCTTGGAGCTTGTTGGGAACAAATTCAAATAAACCAGCATCTACCTTCTGTTTGCCTTGTTCGTGCTTTGCTGTTTGTCAAATCACCTCTCTCAGTAGAGTGTCTTCATTTTTTTTAAAACAGTGTCCCCTGGTAAAAACTAGGGGATTGTTTCAGAATGAACTTTGAGATTCAGATAGCTGCAACTTTCTCTTCTTCTAGGATTCTATTTTCAGGAGCACAGATACTTTCAGACAAATGCTAAAAGGCTTGGTTAACATCGGAAATAGTTACTCAAAACTTAGATATCTTCAAAGTTAAAGCACTGACTTTAAACTTTTCTAGAAATTTTCTGGGAACAAGTAGTGTTTTTCAAATTGTTTAGAGGGAAGAGAACTTTATTCCCTACCATCAGTCAGTCCAACCTTTCAGACAATTGTTTTGGATTAAGAATATTTATATAAGTGGTTAGTATGCTTCAGAATACCTGGGGGTTTAATGAACGTAGGTGTATGCATTGTCATATATTGTGAACATCTTTCCACATTAATAAATATGCAACTAGGCCATCAATTTTGTTTTCATTTAAAAATTATATATTATTGGTCGGGCACAGTGGCTCACATCCATCATCTCAGCACTTTGGAGGGCCAAGGTGGGTGGATCAGGAGGCCAAGAGTTCAAGACCAGCCTGGCCAAAATGGTGAAACTCTGTTTCTACTAAAAATACAAAAATTAGCCAGGTGTGGTGGTACATGCCTGTAGTCTCAGCTACTCAGGAGGCTGAGGCATGAGAATTGCTTGGATCTGAAAGGCAGAGGCTGCAGTGAGCCAAGGTTTCACCACTACTGTCCAATATGGACAACAGAGACCCTGTCTTAAAGAAAAAAAAAATTATATATATATATATGTATATATATATATAGTTTATTATAAAAGTAATAACATCCTAGTATAAAAACTTCAGACAATTCAGTACCGTATATTCTCCCATGCCAAAATATAATTCTCAATAGCTGCATAGTACTTTCTTATATAGAAAACACCATAATTTAACCAGTTTCTTGTGAACATTCGACCCTTAAGTTGCTTCCTTTTTTGCTTTTCTTATAAATGATACTATACTGAAAATGTTGCACATAGACAATTGCACATTTCTCTGATTATTTCCTCATTTTAATGAACTTGTAATTATCATGGCAATATACTGTATACAGTATTTATTATAGAAAATACAGAAATAATAAAAATACTTTTTTTTGAGATGAAGTCTTGCTCTGTCGCCAGGCTGGAGTGCAATGGCACAATCTTGGCTCACTGCATCCTCTACCTCCTGGGTTCAAGTGATTCTCTTGTCTCAACCTCCTGAGTAACTGGGATTACAGGCACCGCCACCAGGCCCAGTGGCATTAAAATTTAAAAAAATAATTCTTGTATTTTTAGAAGAGATGGTGTTTCACCATGTTGGCCAGGCTGGTCTTGAGCTCCTGACCTTATGATCCGCCAGCCTCAGCCTTCCAAAGTGCTGGAATTACAGATGTGAGTCGCCGCGCCTGGCCTAAAAATATTTTTATCTGAGGCAATTAGGACCAGTAGATAGTTGATGAACTGAAAAAGTTGGTAAAGCAAAGAATCATTGAAAAAGAGAAATTTTTTGAAAGATACAGATGACTTCAATGCTATTTGAATTGTTCTAGTGCATAAAAAGAGAACGTACCTAAGTTATTTTATATGAAGCCAACATAACATTGACAATAGTGTGGAACAATGATTGCACAGGAAAATTGTAGATCAATCTTAGAATTTATGAATATCAATCCAACAATCAAACATAAAATATTAGCAAACAGACTTCAGCAGCACATCAAAAGGATAATAACATTAACAATTAGAGTTTATTACAGAAATGCAATGATCATTCTTTTTTTTTTTTTTTTTGAGACAGAGTGTTGCTCTGTCACCCAGGCTGGAGTGCAATAGCACTATCTCCGCTCACTGCAACCTCCACCTCCCAGGTTCAAGCAATTCTTCTGCCTCAGCCTCCCGAGTAGCTGGGATTACAGGCATGTGCCACCACACCTGGCTAATTTTTGTATTTTTAGTAGAGATCAGGTTTCACCATGTTGGCCAGGCTGGTCTCAAACTACTGGCCTCAAGCGATTCACTCACCTTCATCTCACAAAGCGCTGGGATTACAGGTATGAGCCACCACACCTGGCCCAGAAATAGCTTTTTAAATGTAAAAGCAGTAATAATCAATGAGAAGATGTAATAGAAGATCCTACTTACATTATAGCTGAAAAAGTAGATTATGCTTAAAAGAAATATAGAAGTTCCAGTTCAAAAAAATTTAAACCCTACTGAGAAACACAGGAGAATGTGAACAATTGGAAAGGCATGTTCTGCTTTTGAGTAGAAAGACTCATCATAATCCTGTCAACTGTCTTTATTTTAGTGCAATCTCAGTAAAAACACTATAAGGAATTTTTTTTTGAGACCAATTAAGGTGCCTCTCTAGTTAATATGAAAAATAAATGAGTAGGAAGAGCCAAAACAATTATAAAAAGAAGGGGTGGAGAACAACCCAGATATTAAAGGATATTATTATATAAAACCAGAATAATTTATGTAGCGCAATGCTGATATATTATAGGCAGCTTGATGGAACAGGGCGTCAAATCCTGAAATAGATCTCAAAATGCATATCAAAATCATTTATGATACATACTGTTGTTTTGCGATATGATAACGGTGCATTTCAAATGCAGAAGGAGAAATGGATTACTTAGTTAATGGAAGTGAGACAAACTGGATATACTCTCTGGAAATAAGTTGAATTCATATTTCACATCTTATACCAAAATACCAAAATACATTTCAGATGGATCCAATTATTTAAATATAGGAAGTAAAGAGAAGTAGAAGAAAACATGGAATGTTTTCATCATGGAATGGGGAACAAATTTCTGAGTATAATACGAAACCCAGAAGAAAAGAAAAGAAAAGTTTGATCAACTGGACTACATAATAATAAAATAATTCAATATGACAAAAATAACCACAAGGAAAATGAAAATTCAAACAACAGACTGGGGGAAGTATGCAATTTCCATCATATGTAAAGGTTTTATTTTCCAGTTATATAAAAAGCTCCTATAAACAATGAAAAATATCAACAAGCAACAGAAAAATGAAAAAAAAAAAAAAGATGTGAACCGTAGAAGAAAAACACAACAGGGTTTTAAGCGTATGAAAAGATGCTCACTTTCATACATATTAAGAAAGTGTGAGAAAATACAAACTATAAAGTAGTAACATTTTACAGGCCAATTTGGCAAATCTCACAAGTTTGCTAACATACTGTGTAGGTGAAAGTGAGGGAAAAATAAACAGTATTACAACATACTGAATGGAGTGTAAATTGGCACAATGACTATGAAGAGTAACTTCACAATATTCAACAAGATTATAGATATAAATATACTTTCACCCAGCAATTCACTGCTGGGAATTTAGCCAACAAATAGCTGTCATATGTGCAAATAGCACCTATTATTATGGCAAAATTATTCATGGTAGTTTTGTTTGTAATTGTGAAAGACTGGAAACAATCCAAATGTTCAACAATAGAAGTTTGGTTGCAATGTTTTTGGTTACGTTTTTTTGTGTTTTTTTTAATAATGGAAAAATATTGTGCGACTATTCAAAAAGAGAAATGTGGCTTCAACTGTCTTCTAAGACAGAGTACAGCAAGTTGCAGAACCATTTGTGTAAAAAAAACAAAGGAAAGAAATACATTGATTTTTTTGCTTGTTTATGCAAAACATATTTGTGAAAGGATACCTAAATACCTTAGTTAGCTGGGGCTGCTGTAACAAAGTACCATAGCATACGTGGTTTAAACAACAAAAATTTATCTTCTCACAGTTCGTAGGCTGGAAGTCCAAAATCGGAGTGCCAGCATGGTCGAGTTTTGCTGAGGGAGAGAGAGAGCTCTTCAGTGTCTCTTCTTTTTTTTGAGATGGAGTCTTGCTTTGTCACTCAGGCTGGAGTGCAGTGGCGTAATCTCCGCTCACTGCCATAACCTCTGTCTTCCGGGTTCAAGCAATTCTCCTGCCTCAACCTCCCAAGTAGCTGGGATTACAGGCATATGCCACCACATCTGGCTAACTGGCTAATTTTTGTGTGTTTTTAGCAGAGACAGAGTTTCACCATGTTGACCAAGCTGGTCTGGAACTCCAGACCTCAGGTGATTCGCCCGCCTCGGCCTCCCAAGGTGCTAGGATTACAGGCATGAGCCACCTCATCTGGCCCAGTGCCTCTTCTTCTAAGGGTACTAATCCCACTGGCCTCACCCTCATCAACTCATCCAAACCTAATTACCACCCAAAGGCTCCATCTCCAAATACCATCACATTGTGAATTAGGGCTTCAACATATTAATCTGAGGAGGACACAATTCAGTCCACAGCACGAAATATTTGATCATAGCAATTGCTGCTGGGTCCAGGCAGGGAAGCAAGACATAGGAGAATAGGATTGCAAAGGTGATTTTTCATTGTTTGCTCTTTGTACCTCTTTAATTCTCTACTTATCTGATATCAACTGAGTGCCCAACAATTCAATTCAATTCTCACCCCCTGTGTTACTGACCACATGTTCTTGGATTCTCAGTAGAAAGTGACATGAGGCTGAAAGAGTTTTCCCAGATAACACTTCACTGGAGCTTATGCCCAGACAGGAAGGCAGCATGAGAGAGACAGAGAGACACTGGGGTAGGCTGAAGGGTGGAGTGTGCAGATCAGCATTATCTGCTCGTGATGATTGTCTTGAATAATAAACCACCTGGTGGTCCAGGCAGCAGCAACAAGGCTGAAATTTGTTCAGCATTTCTTCCCAGGTGGGGCACTCCACAACCTTGGTTTGATATTTAGATTTCCTAAGGGCAGTTTCTGGAATTCTTTAAGTAAAAAGCATAAACATTATGAAGGAGGAGCCGCTTCCCATTGCTATTCTATCTCATAAGTACTTAGGGTTAGCGTCAGATTCTGTAAGTTAAAGAGCTCAGTCCCACAAAACTGCCCCCACTTCAGATGCTGGTCTTAAGCCATGGGCCACCCATACTTCTGACTAGCTGTAGATTGGTGAATCCCATGAATCCCTTCTCAGTTTCAGTATTTTGCTAGAATGTCCCTCAGAACTCAATAAATTATTTAACTTAGGTTTACCAGTTTATTATAAAGGACCCAAGTGAATAGCCAGAAGAAGAGGTATAGAGGGTAAGATCCAGGAGAGTCCCAAGAGCAGAGGCTTCTGTCCTGTGGAGTTGGAGTCAGCCACCCTCCCAGCGTGGGCTGGACGTGTTCTGTGTTCACCAGCTCTCCGAACCTTGTTGTTAAGGGGTTTTTATGGAGTTTATTACATAGGCATGATTGATTAAATCACTGGCCAACGGTGATCCAATTACATTTCCAGCCCCTTTTCCCTTTCCAGAGATTGGAGGGTGAAGTTTCCAATCATCTAATCAAGGCTTGGTCTTTCAGGAAAAGAGTCCCCATCCTCAAGCTATCTAGAGTTCCTCCAGGAGTCACTTTATTAGCATAAACTCAGGTACAGTTGAAAGTTACGGTACAGTTCTTATGAACAGGACAGTTGTTATAAAGAATAAAAGATGCTCCTGTTATCCCTATCATGCAGGAAACTCCAAGGGTTTTAGGAACTCTGTGTCATGAACCAGGGACAAAGACTCAGTATATATTTTCTATTATATTTTACCACAGTGTTAATGAAAAGGGTCCTGATCCAGACCCAAAGAGAGGGTTCTTGAATCTCCTCAAAGAAAGGATTCAAGGTGAATCCATAGAGTAAAGTGAAAGCAAGTTTATTAAGAAAGTAAAGGAATAAAAGAATGGCTACTCCATAGGCAGAGCAGCCCTTAGGGCTGCTGGTTGGCCATTTTTATGGTTATTTCTTGATTATATGCTAAACAAGGGGTTAGTTATTCCTGAGTTTTCCGGGGTAAGGGGTAGGCAATTCCTGAAACTGAGGGTTCCTCCCCATTTTGGACCATATAGGGTAACTTCCCGATGTTGCTATGGCATTTATAAACTGTTGTGGCACTAGTGGGAGTGTCTTTTAGCATGCTAATGCATTGTAATTAGTGTATAATGAGCAGTGAGGACGACCAGAGGTCACTTTCATGGCCGTCTTGGTTTTGATGGGATGTGGCCGGCTTCTCTACTGCATTATTTTATCAGCAAGGTCTTTATGACCTGTACCTTGTGCCAACCTCCTATCTTATCCTGTGACTAAGAATGCCTAACCTCCTCGGAATGTAGCCCAGTAGATCTCAGCCTTATTTTAACCAGTCCCTATTTGAGATGGAGTTGCTCTGATTCGAATGTCTCTGACAACAGTACCGTTTGAATTTTGATCTATGTATACACACACACACACACACACACACATCACATAAGTATTAATATTGAGTAATACTGAGGTGGGGGGGGGCAATGCTCAGAAAGACTGAGTTACCCAAGTGCACATAATTTGCCACAGTGAGAGTTGGACCTCAGGTTTCCCTGCTTCTGTTTGAAGATTCTTTCCAATGTGCTGTGATTACTTTCTCATCTCTTTGAAGATGTTTACTACTTTCATAACTGCAAGATGTCTGAATATTCTAGTTTTTAATATTTGAAGGTGAATCCACCAGATTTAGGGGCATGGGGGTCACTTGTCAGAGGTCAATGATGTTTCCTCACACATTAACACAATTTTTCTCCAATATTAAATGCAGGCTATGGTATATATAGAGGCAACCATGTATATTATGCAAATTGAGAAATACTTGGAAACTGTCCCATCCAGAAGTACTCATCTATTAATCTGCTCAAAGAAATATGAAAGAAAACTTAGAAGAAGTCCCACTACAGTGTATATCTCTTAAGTAAAATGCAGCTATTTCTAGGAGAGGTACTTGAAATGGGAGAGTTCCCTGACCCCCCTTACAGGACATGCAACAGGGGTGGGGCTCATGTGTTTGGCCATCATACACTCAAACCCCTAACAGGAAGGGGAGCACACAAAGAGGCAGGCACAGCAGCTGAGGTGAGTGCTTTGAGGCTCTGGCCCCAGAGTAGCATATGCAGTGGGTGCCTGTGACTCCCAAAGCTCAAGTGGGCATGGCATGTGTTACAGTGTGTTCTTTTAGCTTTGCTGTCCACAGGCGGCTTAAGTGTTAACCAGCTCAGTGGATCCTTTGCCTTTTTGCAAGGGCAGAGAGGGCCAGTGTGACAGATTTCTGTAACCCAAGCTCTTATCCAACAACCTGGAAGAATCAGGTCACACACGGACTTGAAAGGTGGTGAATGTGGAGGTTTTACTGGGTGGTGAAGGTGGCTCTCAGTGGGATGGATGGGGAGCTAGAAGGGGGATGGAGTGGGAAGATGATCTTCCCTTGAAATTCAGATGCTCTTTCTCTTCTCTCTGCTGTACCATTCTGCTGTTCTTCTGCTCTTCTGTTCATCTGCTCATCCCCTCATCTGGTCATCTGCTTCTGGAGCTTGAGGTCAGGGGTTTATATGGGTACGAGATAGTTGGGTATGGTGGCCTAAAGGGCAACTTTTTGGTCATGAGAACAGGAATACCTGTTTCCATTTACAGCTGTGAGTATGAAAGCTTGAGGATGGAGCCTTTGCCAGGAAACTACCCTCTTCTACCCAGTATTTCTCTGTCTCCTGTCCATATCACTCTTACACTGTCAATAACTATTATTAATTCCTGAAAAAAAGAATTGATCAGATTCCTACTTCCAGGTCAGATTCTAAGAGCAGGCTCCTTCAGAAATGGGACAAATGGCTGATGAAGAGTCAAACTCTGTAAAATATTTTAAGATATTTATTCCCAGTCAACTTTGAGTGATCATGGCCATGAAACAGCTCTCAGGAGGTCCTGAGAACATGTGTCCAAAGTGTTCGGGCTGCAGCTTGGTTTTATACATTTTAGGGAGACATGAGACTTAATTAAATTCATTTAAGAAATACATTGGAGGCTGGGTGCTGTGGTTCATGCCTGTAATCCCAGAACTTTGGGAGGCTGAGGTAGGTAGATCACTTGAGGTCAGGAGTTAGAGACCAGCCTGGACAACATGGTGAAACCCTGTCTCTATTAAAAATAAAAAAATTAGCTGCGTGTAATGGTGTGTGCCTGTAATCCTGGCTCCTTGGGAGGCTAAGGCACAAAAGTAGCTTGAACCCAGTAGGCGGAGTTTGCAGTGAGTCAAGATCGCACCACTGCGCAGTCCAGCCTGGTTGACAAAGTGAGACTCTGTCTTAAAAAAAGAAAAAAAAGAAAAGAAAAGAAAATACATTGGTTTGGTCCAGAAAGGCAGGACAACTTGAAGCAGGGGCTTCCAGCTTATAGGTAGATTTTAAATTTTCTGGTTGACAATTGGTTGAGTTTATCTAAAGACCTGGGATCAACAGAAAGCAATGTCTGGTTTAAGATAACAGGTTGTGGAAGCCAAATTTCTTATTTGCAGAGGAAGCCTTCAGGTAGTCAGAGAGAATAGGTTGTAAAATGTTTCTTATGAGACTTAAAGTCTGTGTTGATGTTAATGGTAGAGAGGTATAATGAAACATGTCCAGCCCCTATTTCCCATCATGTCCTGAAACAGCCTCTCATGTTAAATTTTAAAAGAGCCCTGGCTGAGGAGGAAGTCCATTCAAGTGCATGGGGGCCTTGGAATTTTATTTTTGGTTTACAAAGGGATAATAAATTTTGATTTAAAAAACAAAATACCCGAGGACTGGGCTTAGTGGCTGATGCCTATGATCTCAGCATTTTGAAAGGCCAAGGTGGGAGAATCACTTGAGGTCAGGAGTTTGAAACCAGCCTGTGCAACATAGGGAGACCTTGTCTCCACACATGCGCGCGCGCACACACACACACACACACACACACACACACAAAATCTGAGTATTTTCCTTGTCTTTTTCTTCAAAGACAGGGTCTTACTATGTTGCGTGGGTTGAATTTGAACCTGTAGACTCAAGGGATCTTCCTGGTTCAACCTCCCAAGTACATGAGACTATAGGTATATGCCACCACACTCATTCTTTTGGTTTTGTCATCTGTAAAATGAGTGAACTGGACCAGTGTGTCCTCAGATTTCCTTCCTTGAGATTATTTTTCTTACTCGTCAGATGAGGAAACCAAGATTCAAGAGTTCCATGATCACCAGCTATTTTAATCCATTTGAGCTGTTAAGACAAAATGCCACAGACTGGGTAACTTATACAAAATTGGAATTTATTTCTTAGAGTTCTTGAGGCTAGGAATTCAAAGATCCAAGGGGCAGCTGATGAGGGCTCAGTTCCTCTGCGTCCAAGATGGTGCCTTGGGGCAGCATGCTACAGAGGGGATGAATGCTGTCCCCTGACGTGGCAGAAGGCAGAAGAACAAAAAAGGACTGAATGTTAAATGGAGCCTCAGGGCCTTAATCCCATTCACAAAAAATAATCTAATCACCTCTTAAATGTTCCACCTCTTAATACTATCACATGAACCATTATGTTTCAACACATGAATTTTGGAGGAAATCTATTCAAACCATATCACCAGGCAAGGAGCCTGTTCAGAATGTCCACTTACCTCCCAGTTCCATGGCCTTTCCACTGTATCATACTCATTCATTCATCCTTTGAGTACAAGGTATGATGCCACGTGCTGGGGATGCAAAATCAAAAAGATAAGCCTCCTGCTCTCTGGGGGCTGACAGCTGCTGGAGAAAATTAATGCCTAGAGAGCCTCATGGTCAGCTCCCTGCTGGAGAGAGAGATGGAGGAAGGAGCACAAAGAGTATTGGGGGATGGGGTCAGAGCAAGTTTCCTGGGAGAGGTCCATCACTGAAGCTGAATGAGAAAGGATGAATAGGTGTTTGGTATAAAGAAATGGAGGGCCTGTGCTCTCAGGAGAAGATACTTCATCCTTAAGTGGGATACTTAGGGTACCATGTCAGTTGTCTGTGGTAGACTGGGAGACTACTACTTTTGGGTAGAGGGGTCTTTCAACCCTTTTTGGATAAGATCATTTGTCACTGCGCTATTAAGTTCTGTATTAGATTTTCAGGGTCATAGGCTCCTTCTGACTTGTTCTTCTGCTGTTCCCAATGTGGTCTTTATGCAAGAGGCTACTTTGTGAAAGATTGAAGCTGGCAGACAAATAATAGGCCAGGCCATAACTACTTCTTTGGGTGGTTTATACTTGGTTTTACTTCCTAGATTATGAAGAGGGGGATTTGCATTCCTCTTGAGGTTGTGAAAAGACTCAGTAACACACCCAAGTTTCAAAGGTGAAACACAACAGCAAATTTTCATCACTGCTTTTAAAAAAATGCATGATGGCTACCGTCTGGTCTGAGGGCTCCCTGGAGCAGGGACAGGTTCTTTCCAGGTTTGAGTGCATCACGTTCTGCAACTCTCTGCTTCACTCCCCAGCCTCTTAAGAAATACACTTTGGAAGCAGAGCTGAAAAATTTCTCTCTTGCTTTCCTCAGACCTGTTCCTTATTTTTTTGATAATGTGGGTCAGTGTCACTGTGAGAGGCAGCTAGCTGTCTCAAAGGCATTCGTTGTTCTCCTTCAATTCACTCACAGACCTGTAAACACGCACACACACACACCTTGAGCCTCTCTATTGATGCTGGCAGAACCCATCTTCTGCTACATTCTTTGCATTTCTAACACCAACATGTTATAACATTCAAGGTTCCTAGGCCAAAATTTTATCCATCTCATGTTGTTAGAAAGAGACTGATAGCAGCTATTCTAGATCTTTTGCACATTCTACAGATGCCGGTTTATTTCTTTTTCTTTTATGGTAAGAGGGAAAACATTTCATTCACCGGAATCTTTAAAGAATTTGCTGCATTTGTTTTGGAACCAATCCTTTTCAAAACTGCTCCAGGGAGAGTCCTCAGCTGGTGTGCAAGTGAAATGCATCAGAGCAAGACTGTGCTGTCCAGGATAAGAGAGAAACGCGCATCATTTTGAAAGAGAGTGGGGAGGGAGGGAGAGGAGGAAAAGAGGGAGGAGGAAAGAGAGAAGCTGGAAAGGTCAGACCACCATCCTCTCAGACACCCAGGCTTGTAACCTCCTCTCCACACCTCACATTCATTTGCCCTCCCCAGGGAGTAGGTTCCCAAAGCCTGTCATTCTTTTCCATTATTGAGTGAAGCCCTTTATTCTGTGTCTGAATGCCAAGGTTCCAGAGGATCTTTCTGCCGTCAGCTTCTCCACCCTCTGCCACATCCCCATTATCAGACCAATCTTCTGACAGCACCACCCTGGAAAAAACCTTCAGTGACTCCCCACTGCCCATTAACTAAAGCTCAATAGTGTTGGCCTAGAATTCAAGGCATCCCTCGTTATGGACCCAACTTATCCTTCTTGGCCTATCTTCATAGCATTAGCTTTTATTGAGCACTTATCACAAGCCAGGTACTCTGCTAAAAGCTTCTAAATATAATTTGCCCATCTAAAATCTCTTTCCCAGAATGTGCTTTCTCCCCTACTTCCTCTCTCACTCTCTGAAATTGCCTTGCACTGCTATTGATGGGAGTTGAGCATATGATGCAGGCCAGCCAATCAGAGCATTTCACAGCCTTGCCATGGGCCAGCCAATCAGAACCCTTCACAGCCTGGCCATGGGCCAGCCAATTAGAGCATGTCACAACCTTGCCATGATCCAGCCAATCAGAACCCTTCACAGCCTGGCCATGGGCCAGCCAATTAGAGCATTTCACAGCCCTGCCATGGGTCAGCCAATCAGAACCCTTCACAGCTGGGCAATGGGCCAGCCAATGAGAGAATTTCACAGCCTGGCCACAGGCCCGCCAGTCTGAGCATTCTACCCTCTGCCACCCTACCACGACCCTCAGCTTTCTTTCTTTCTTTTCTTTTTTCTTTCTTTCTTTCTTTTTTTTTTGAGATGGAGTCTTCCTCTGTTGCCCAGGTTGGAGTGCAGTGGTACTCACTGAAACCTTTGCTCCCCGGGTGCAAGTGAGTCTCCTGTCAGAGCCTCCTGAGTAGCTGGAATTACAGGCACACACCACCACACTCAGCAAATTTTTGTATTTTTAGTGGAGATGGGGTTTTGCCATGTTGGTCAGGCTGGTCTCGAACTCCTGACCTCAGGTGATCTGCCTGCCTCATCCTCCCAAAGTGCTGGGATTACAGCCATGAGCCACTACACCCGGCTCCCTCCTCAGCTTTCTTAAATGTCATGTGTGGTGGAGAGGGGTCTTCTCTTCTGGGTTTGAAATATACACAGAGAAGCAGAGAGGAGAGGCGATGCAGAATGAGAGAGAAAGGGAGACCTGATAACATTGTCCCTCTGGATCCCATGGCACGTGGGGTTCGTTCTACCTCTGGACTTTTTCCAGAGTAAGTAAAAAAGTCCCTTTCTTTCTTTAGCCTGTTTGAATTAGGTTTGAAGTTACTTGCAACTGAAGCCATAAAGAAAGTGTCATGTGTGAGTGACTACTGAGTCTGTCCTGCAGACTCTGGCCGAGTGACAGATGAAAGGAGTACTCAGACACAGGTATACAGTGTTCAAGAGCAGCTAGGGGACTGCCAGCACTGGTGGTCAAAGAGAGTGAGCAGTCCCGATCAGTTGGAGCTGCTAGCATTTATTGCATACAGACAATGCCAAAAACCTGGAGCAAACACAATCTGCTCGTAATTAATAGTTTCCCCTTACAGGTAGCAGTCATACTCATGGATGAGCAAGGGTCGGTTTTAGGACAACATGAGTAAACAAGCTATTTAGATAAACTCCCCTACATTCCCTTGTTCCTACTCCTCACCCTTTGCTTCAGGGTAAGAACAGCCGCCTTCAGCTCAGCCTTCTGCTCATTCTTCCCCAAAGCATTGCAAAACCTCCCAGGCTTCCCAGAAAGTTTGTGTCTTTCCTGTAATTTTTCCCACCACCCTGACTGATCTCCCACAAGTGACTATCTGGGCCATTGGTGGGGAGGTAAAAGAATTTACCAAGACAGTTGTAGGTAGAAAAAGGCAGATTTGTTAGAGAAAGAATGAAAATACCTTTCAAAAAAGCAATGGGCGGGATCAGTAAAAGAGGCACTGACTGCAAGGAAACAAAGGCTTGCCAGAGGTTTTATAGTTGGTTCTTGGGCTACAGAGTGCTACACTCAGTATTGATTAACACCAAGGTTGCAGGGAGCTAAGTTGTATTTTATCATATTAGATGCAGGTTTGGTGATAGCTGGGCACAGGAAGATGATGGGTTTTTTGTGCAGGAGGGCTATGTGTCCTGGACCATGTAGAAAGGCAGACTTGTAGCTTATCTGCTTCTTCTTTTTGCTTTTCCCTGCTCTCACCAGCCTGACTCTGTTTCCCTAATTAGGACATCAGAGAGAGCACTTAAGAGGGCCTTTGTCCTTTGATCCTCATGACCACCATGAGCCAAGACTGTTAGTTCACCATTTTGATGGGGAAGTGACACCTGAGAGATAAGCCATTGCTCAAGGTCTTGTAGTTTTTAAGTGGTAGAGATAGAATTTATAGCCAGGCCTCTGACTCTGAGGCTGCTCTCTTAACAGTGAGTTCCAAGGCCTTCCAGGAAAATGTGTCTGGTATTTCCTGTGTCCCACGCACTAGGGTAAGCACCACATACTTGTCCTCTCCTCATCTGCAGCTGTTCGCAATGCATTCCACATGCATCTCGAACAGGCCCTGGGTTTTCCCACATCTGCATCTTTACCTGGAACACGCTCTTTGCCCCACCTCTGCCTGGCAATATTTGCTTATCTTTCCAATCTTGGATCAAATGTCAAATCTTTCTGGAAAGCTTCAATACCACATTCAGAAGTATGTACACCTGGTGGCAATAGCAGCTACCCAGCAGCTTCCTGACCTCTGGGTTGAAACTCTGGTTGTGTGATCTTGAAACCAATACTCATGTTGTGACCCCTGGCTTCTCCTCCAGCCCTTCCAACAATGTTGAAAGCATACAATTATCTTTCTTATATCCCTCTCTGCTTGAAATACTTAGAGGGGTTTCTGTTTCCACCACTTAGCTCTGAGTAATACACATCATATAGAAAAACAAGCATATTAAACATTAGTTTTAACTTGGGCATGATGACACACTCCTATAGTCTGAGCTACTCAGGAGGCTGACATGGGAGGCTTGCTTGAGGCCAGGAGTTTGAGGATGCAGCAGGCTATGATTGCACTTTTACTAGTGGGAGATATCCAAGTTACCAATAGGGAATCCATAGGGTCTGCAGCAACCTCAATTCTTGCTTCCTTAGAAGAAAGAATTCAGCCAAGGAGCGTAAGGCAGAAAAAGAGACTGAGGCAAGTTTCATAGTAGTTTATTTAAAAAGAATTATTTTTTTAAAAAAGGCTTTAGAACAGGAAAGAAAGGAAAATTTACTTGGACCCAAGCAGGTACCTGAAGATCAGGTACAGTGTTGAACCTTGATCCTAGGACTTCATAGGCTGGCCCCTTTCCCATGATTCTTCCCTCAGGGTGGGCTGCCTGCATGTGCAGTGCCCTCCTTATCCTTGGGACGTGAGCACTCACAGTGTTTAGGAAGTTGTACACATGTCTATCTGAGGCTTTCTTCCCTTTTCTGGTGGAGTGCCCCCAAAGGGTCATCCTCTGCCATTTTGTCTCTTAATGCATATGCCCAGGAAATTGTGTCTCCCTGGAGCTTGCATTCAATTAACACTTTAGTGCAACAGGTGTGGACCATCAGGAGATGGCCTCTGGCTGCCAGTGTATCACTTTCAGAGAGGTAATGTGATCATTGCCAAACCATCACCTGACATTCCTAGTGGGTGGGGGAAGAGCCCTCTCCTGCCTCGCTCATGCTCGTCTGCCTACCTGTAACAGCGTCACTGCACTCCAGCAGCGTGAGTGACAGAGTGAGACTCCATCTCTTTTAAAAAAAGTAATTTTTAAAATGTGAGTCAATTTATTTAGAAAACTATAGAGATATGACAGTTAGGAAGGTGATCATCAGTGGTGATATGCTGAAGTGTGGGAAACACTGGTCTCATTTAATAATCAGAACCAGGTAGGCACCATTATTACCTTCAAGAGAAAACTTAGAGAGGTTAAATGAATTCCTCAGGATTACATAGCTGTTAGATGGTGGTTCTGACTCCACAGCTCACTTTTTGAAGCTGGGGAAAGGAGTTGGAACTTGATTTGGTTGTCATCAGAGACCAAACATCAAGTGGCACCATACCTGAGTCCTAAAGAATGAGTAGGATTTATCCAGTGAGAGAGGTGGGGAGGGATTTCCAGGCTGACATGGACAAAGCTGTGATGGCATGAGTGAGCACTATGTATCATGGGAACTGACAGAGCCCTGCAATTCTAGAGCAGAGGAGTTGCAGGGGAAAGTGACTGGAGGTGATACTGAGATGTGAGCAGGAATCTGGTCCTAGCGTGACATGGTAAATGCCCCATAAACTGCATACCTCGACCATACCTCGGCTTTCCATTGAAACTGCTCTCTATAACCCTAGAGTGACAGGCAAGCAGTCCAAACCAATGCCATTTTGGCCCCTGTGCCATTTTGGCCCCTGTGCCATTTTAAGACGTGTAATAAGTAACTAAGGTCTGTAATTTCCACCCTACCCAGACGATGTGTAAACTAACGCTTATCTTGACTTCTGTGAACCACTTAAGTAACAATCAGAACGTCCAAAGTCCCCTGGCCCTCGGAATGTCCAAAGCCCCTCACCTCACCCCCGCCCAGGAGGTGGTTTATGGAATGTCCAAAGTTCCCTGGCCCTTGGAATGTCCAAAGCCCCTCACCCCCACCCCCTGCCCAGGAGGTGGTTTATGGGCATACAAGGTCTTGACACCCTCCTTTTGGGGCCACAGGTTAGAGAGACACGAGTCGCTCGTGGCCGCCAGCAATAAAGACCCTGTAATTTGGCCTAGTCTTTGTCTCAGTGGTGATTTCGCGCTCACCTGGTTACAACACTAGGAGCCCTTAAAAGCCATGATGAGGAGATGACACAATTCTGAAAGCCAAGGAGCCATGGAAGGATGTTAGTGACAGGGTGACCTATTTGCATGGGAATCTTAGAGAGGTTACTTCATCCACTAGCGACTTGGGGCTTAGGATCTAAGCTGAGAGAGAGGGGTGGGTGGAAGAGCCTGTAGGTGTGTGACGAGAACTGAAACTATTTCCCTCCACAGCTGACTTTCTACGTTCACATCATTTTACTGTTACACTGTCTTTATTAATATGACTTTACTATTCCAGGAAACTCTTGCCCGGAAAGATATAAGTTACAAATATCCTGTGGTTCATTTCAGGAACTTCCCAAACTCATTTAAATGAATATCAAAGGATTAAACTTTTTAATAGAAAGTGTGAAACAACAGTTTGCTCCCCAGAATCTTTTGAACCCCTTCCCTCAAAATCCTCACCTCACTGTGTCCTTCAATCCTAAACTCAGATGAAGATCCTTATTAAACCCCAATCCAGCCCCTTCATTGAAATACCTGCCAGGAACCAGACTCCAAAACCTGATCTCTCTTTGTCCTCTGCTCTCTGAACACTATTAAGACTATAGCAAGGTTGGTTTTCCTTACTGCTGTGAGGCTTGGCTTTATCAAGTAGTGAAACCGCCTATGCAAAAATTATGACAGTGAGAGAAATCTGATATAGCTGGTGCTAATCCGCTTTGTTAACTTTAAAAAGAAGATAACAATCTCTTCCCAAAACTAATCTTCTCCTTGCTCAGGAACTGAAACTGTCTTTGTAAGACTCAGGAAAGTCCCCAGGGTTAGGATTATGGGAGAGGCCTGAATTCCAATAAAATGTAGGCGTAGTTAAATGATTATCAGCTATTGTTCCCTAGTTTGCTTTTCTATAAGCCCTTACAGCTCAAGAGTCACGTAGCTGGAGGGCACAAGATTTGTAACTTCCCTAATCCCAATTGCTCCTACAGATAACATCGTTATTGTCAAAACCTAAAATGGAGCTTTGAGATGTTTTCCAGACTTTTGTATTCTGGCAACCAACTGACTCCACCTGGGCCCGTGACTCATATCAAGGAACGTGACACCCACACAGAAACTCAGATCCAGAAACTAACTCAGCACGCGAAGACAGTTTGGACACTCTTGTATTTCATTCCCAATCAATCAGCAGCACCCATTTCTTAGCCCACTGCCTGCCAAATTATACCTAAAAACTCTACCCTCCAAACTTTTGGGAAGGTGAATTTGAGAAATGTTTCCTGTCCTTCTGCTTAGCTGGTGATAATTAACTCTGTGTGTGTGTTTTTTTTTTTTTTGGACTGGTCTCACTCTGTTGCCCAGGCTGGAGTGAGGTGGTGCAATCTTGGCTCACTGCAGCCTCAACCTTCTGGCCTTGAGTGATCCTCCCTCTTCAGCCTCCCTAGTAGCTGAGACTACAGGTGCATAACCACTGCACCTAATTTTGTTGCCAGAAAGGGGTCTCAATCCAGACCCTAAGAGAGTGTTCTTGGATCTCACACAAGAAAGAATTCTAGGTGAATCCATAGAGTAAAATGAAAGCAAGCTTATTAAGAAGGTAAAGGAATAGAGAATGGCTACTCCGTAGGCAGAGCAGCCCCGAGGGCTGCTGATGGCCTGTTTTAATCATTATTTCCTGATTATATGCCAAAGAAAGGACGGATTATTCATACCTCCCCTTTTTAGACCATATAAGGTAACTTCCTGACATTGCCATGGTATTTGTAAACTGTCACATTACTGGTGGGAGTGTAGCAGTGAGGATGACCAGAGGTCACTCTCATTGCCATCTTGGTTTTGGTGGGTTTTAGCTGGCTTCTTTACCTGTTTTATAAGCAAGGTCTTTATGACTTGTATCTTGTGCTGACTTCCTAACTCATCCTGTGACTAACCAGCTGAGAGTCCAACCTAGCAGATCTCAGCCTTATTTTACCCAGCCCCTATTCAAGATGGACTTGCTCTGGTTCAAACACCTCTGACATTTCCTCCCTTCCTTTTATAAGAAACCCTTAATCCTAAGGGTTGCAGAGGGATGAAGATCCATCTTCTGTAACTTCATGCTGAAGTTCTGCCTATTAGGATCTCTTGTATTTGGGGTAGAGAGAAGCTCAGTCAGAAAGCATTGGTATGGCGAGGGTCATTTATAACCTTTAAGTTCTGACAAAAGGAGATAGCTGGAAGATTAATAAGTGTTCAGTTTAAGAGAACATTATGTAAACTGATCTTGCATTCCTTCACATAGAGTACAACAGCAATATATTTCACAAGAGTAAAGCTAAATAAGTAAAATTATCCCAAGTAAATGAAATAAGAAGCCTTTCCATGAACTGGGCAACTGTGGAAACCAAGCTGATATGGGGTTGCTAGATGATTCCAGTATGTGCCCAGAATTAGAATATTGATCCAGATTTTTACATTACTCATCCCTCTTGTTTCTTCTGAGCAGCAGCCAGAGATACTAGGTGGTTCACAGGAATAAGCAGAGTCAATCTAGACTGTAGAAAAAAAAACCCTCAAAAATAACTGATGAGGCTAGAATCTAATAACAGATATATCATAGTTCTTAAAACATAATTTTTTCTCTCTCCAGTCTATCACTTTCACTAAAAACAAATCATAGTATGACTCATTTGCTTTGTTATACTCAGCCTGATTATTTGTATAAAAAGCAAGAATAATTATTTTTCACATAGGTTTTTAAAGTTGGCTTCATTGGAACTCTGTTCCATAAGGAATCTCACATAAGATCTCTTTTTAAAACTGAGCCCAGCCATGGGTTTGTACCCTCAAAATACCTACGAGTTGAGTAAATTCCTTTCCTCTTGAGGTCCCAAGATAACTTGGGGCTCTGAGGTCTGTCAGAAAGTGACACTCATTACTTACGAAAGGTCAGGAATCCTGTAAAGGGACTGAGTAGACAAGGTATGAGGTCAGTTTTCCCAAGGGGCTTTTATTGGCTCTGTAAGTTAAGTTTGATTCCTTAAAGAAAAGCATGCTATTTTAGTCAAAACCTAGGTAAAATAACCAGTTTCTCCAATTGTGTCTTGTTACAAATGAAAACAGACGCTTATTGCACTTCTGCAAATAACTATATTGGCATTAATAAGAATACTCACAGATAATCTTCAAGTTCTGGAGAAATCAGGTAGAGAGAAACAAATATGCTCCAAATTTTATTCACAGGAATAAACAATTTAACATAACAATTATTACTGGTAATGCACACTAACTCCTTATAGGAATTTCACATAACTTGGGAACACATACCAGTAAGATATTTATACAAATACAACCCAAATAAAGTAAAACATTATTTCATATTTGACAATGCTTCCTGTATAACTTTTTTGTCAAATAAGCCAAATTATGTTATTTTTGGACTTTAGGAAACCTAATATCTTAAAAGATTAGTTAGGTCAGAAAAACACCTAATTTATAATTTTAGTTAAAGAGCAGATCAGTGCTCTAAGAAAGACCTGTTGTGCTTTTATTCCAATATTCAATTTATGGAAAAACTGAATATTACTCTTTAACTTTAACCAGTATGTTCAACACATAATTTCTTTCATAAGACCAATTTTTCACAAACCTTCCAAAAAGTCAAAGAAGCAGTTTATTACCTTAAAGCATTTAGCAAACTTAATATCTGACCTGCCTAATTTAGACCAAATGTCTACTTTTTGAAAGATATTTTTATTTTACCAATAATCTTTAAAAGCATTTTTATTTCTCAAAGATTACTCAAGTTGTGTGAACTAAAGGGCATCCCACTTTTTACCTTTCTGACAAAATATTTGCCTATCTAGTTATTACATACCAAATCTCTCTCTCATAATGTGAAGTAATTTTTAATACCCCCCAAAGTCATAAACATCAGATAATGCAATGCAAAACAGTACAGAGCTTAGATTTTGAGAGGAATCCATCTACTTTGTAATTTCTGGGGTTCCATGAGGAAAACAGAGGTTTTTCCCAAAACGGGATCTGTGGCTTCTCCTATGTTTTTCCCAAGGATTTCCAGGCTGTTAGAGCTTGAATAAGCTGATTTTAAACCACAGAGTTCTTTTAAACAGTCCTTTAAAATCTCTTATTACTGGATATTAGCCAGGCCAAATAGCTAAGTTTCCTGGCTTTTGAACTTTACCAAAAGCAACTTCACAGGTGAAACCAATAAGTCTTAAAAAAGTTATGTCTTGATCATGAGTGGTATGAGGTATTTTCAAAGAGGTGGTAAGCCATTTTTACAAGATCTAGAATCTCCAACGGTAGCAAAAAGAAAGGTTCAAGAAGGGAAACCAGAAGCTGTGCATGGAAGGGAAGAGAATCAACAAATGGTAAAGGTCAGATATCAAACCAGAAAGGAGCCCTAAGTTGGAATTGAACCCCGGCCACTATTGCAAAATGGCAGAGACCAAGAGAAAGTACTGCCACATAATTACAAGGTCAAGCTCCCAAGGACATGAAACAAGATGAGAGGGAAACTTTATCCATTTTTTTTGGTTCCAGAGGCCTGCAGCAAAATTTGTGACTGACCAGTTTGCTGGGTCATCTTGAACAGTGGGTTTACAGGGGTCCTTGGCCCACATTCTATCCTAGGGTACCCCTCTTTATGACAGAACAATACAGAAAGACACACAAAGCACACTAGATTAAGGCTAGCCTCACAAATTCTTTTTCCCACTTATCAAAACTTCACAGAAGATAAACAGAGATTTTTACTATTCATTCAATCAGTTTGCACAGCAAGAGAGAAAGGCTAGAAGTCTGACTGGTAAGAAATTCTTACCCTTTTGCCAGTATGCCAGGCTTCTGGGTTCCCTATCTCTGAGTAGCCCTAGTGACCTAGCTTGCTACACCATAGCCCTGGGGCCAACCCTCAACACAAAGGAAAATTGTCTTTTCCGTTCCAGCTGGAGCAAAATATGTGTGACAAAACCCAGACCTTAGCCACTCTGCTTAGCACCCAATATCAAACTGGCAAGGCTCAAACTTGCCCCTGGTTGGCCCCATAATTGTTAATCCAACCTCCAACCAGAAGTTTCAACTTGTGGTCTCTGGGAAAGTTGGTCACCCTGAGTAGCAGAAAAGATAAGGAAAGGAGAGAAAAGGAGTAAAACATTGTCTGCAGCAGGGTGGGGAAGGTGAAGAGCTCAGGGAGGCCAGAGAAAGACCCACTCATTCCAGCTATGCTTAATCAAAAGTTCAGGTGGCTGCTTATCAGTCACGAGGGGATCTTTTCCAGCAGTTTCACCAGCTCTCAAGTTTGTGCCTTTAGGAAGGCAAAAGCTCCCCATGTCCCATGATCCCGTACATGCCTAATTCTGTCACTCACAGCCATCAGTAAAGAGTGCAAGACAGATTAATCCAAAGAAATAGCAGTTAACATCCTGCAGTGCCAAACCTGTTCTTAGCTGAGAGGGACTTTACCAAGGGGGGCCTCCAACCCCCTAAATTTTAGAAAGGACTCTTATCTTCCTAAGTTGGGCCTCGAACCCAGGTTTGGTCAAGTGTCCTTGCCTTTTATTAAGAGGGACCTTTAACCCGTTCTGTCTTAGGAAAGACTCTAACTTCCCTAAGTTGGGCCTCTAACCCAATCAAATCCTTTACCCGGGTACCCCACCACTTACCCAAAGTTGGCTATCTCTTTTGGGTCGAGGATCTCCTCAGTATAGTCTATTCATGGCTCTCCAGAAAGATGCTACTGGTTCTCAGAAACAAGTCCAGATTTAAAAAAAAAAAAAATGTTACTGGAAAGGGGTCCCAATCTGGACTCCAAGAGAGGGTTAATAGATCTTGTGCAAGAAAGAATTCAGCGTGAGTCCATAGACTAAAGTGAAAACAAGTATATTAAGAAAGTAAAAAAATAAAAGAATGGCTACTCCATTGGCAGAGCAGCCCCAAGGGCTGCTGGTTGCTCATTTTTATGGTTATTTCTGGATTATGTGCTAAACAAGGAGTGGATTATTCATGCCTCCCCTTTTTAGACCATAGAGGGTAACTTCCTGACATTGCCATAGCAGGAAGTTACCCTATATGGTCTAAAAAGGTTAGACTATTGTTACCCTCACTAGCATTTGTAAACTGTCATGGCGCTGGTAGACGTGTAGCAGTGAGGATGACCAGAGTTCACTCTCATGGTCATCTTTGGTTTTGGTGGAGTTTGCCTGGCTTCTGTTTCATCAGCAAGGTCTTTATGGCCTGTATCTTGTGCCAACCTCCTATCTCATCCTGTAAATTAGAATGCCTAAGCAGCTGGGAATGCAGCCCAGCACGTCTCAGCCTTATTTTAGCCAGCCCCTATTCAAGATGGAGTTGCTGTGGTTCTAACACCTGTGACAATTTTGTTTATTTTTTGTAGAGATGAGATCTCACTATGCTGCCCAGGCTGGTCTCAAACTCCGGGCTCAAGTAATCCCCCTGCCTTGGTCTCCCAAAGTGCTGAGATTACAGGTGTGAGCCACCATGCCCAGCTAATTAAACAGTTTATTTGTTGCAATACCTCACGTTCTTAGTGTATTCGCTTTCCTGGACAGTGGGCAGGACGAACTCATTAAGCTGTTACAGTTTGGGTGGTATTTTCTGGGATCTGGACCTGGAGAATCTGCTCAGTCGGCAGAGGGAGCCAGCCACGGGCACGAGCACCTGTAGTCCCAGCGACTTAGAAGTCTGAGGCGAGAGGATCACTTGAGCTCACAAATTTGAGTTGTAGCCTGGACAACATAGTGACACCCTGTCTCTAATTTTATGAAAAGAGAGAAAGAGAGAGAGGAAATAGGATAAGAAGAGCCAGGGATAAGAAATGCAAGAGACATCAACATTCAAAGGCAGTGGAGGAGCCGAGGTAATTTTTTGAAAGAGAATCCAGTGTTAGCCTAAATTCCATCTAGATTCACAGGCCCTGGAAAGCAGGGCTATGAGAGATGGAGAGGAGGTAATTTGGAACCAACAGCCTTCAGATGGGTAGAACACAGTGCATGCTAGGTGGGGTGAGGGTGGCGATTAGAAAGCAGCCCCAGCCTGGCTCATGGCGGGCCGAGGTGATGAGGTGCCTGGAATGGGAAAGAAGTGTGGGAAGTGAGGTGAGAGGGAGCTGAGGCAAACTTGACTCTGGAGTTTCCCCAGGCAGGCTCTGACAGGGCTCTCCTGAGAAGAACTTTGGCTTGGTAGCTGGAGCAGGCTCTCTGGGCCAAGGGAGGACAGGGTGGGGCACAGCCTACGAGAATGGCTGTCAGACTCTTACAGCGAGAACTCAGCGAGCTGCCATCCTCCCCCTCCCCCATTACACAAACTCCCCTTCCTGCTTTGTTGGTGATTTCTTAGCTCTGGACACTTCCAGTGCACTTACAGCTAACTTTATAAGCAGATGCATACTTGTCATTTTATAAGTATAGCTCTGGGTCACTCTTTGCCCATCAATTAACTCAATTATGGTGTTTGCTGTCTATCTTCTTTCTACTTTCTGGATATCTTTTGTGGACCTAGACGTGGTTCCAGGGACACTTTGACTGGAAAGGCCAGGCTGAGATGAGAGTTGGAGCCTGGAGGCCCCTTGGACCACAGGACATCAGAACATTTACTCCAGTGCCAGGGAGTTTTAGTCACCCAATTGAACAACTACACCCTCTAGATTTAGAAGAAGCGCACACATAGTTTTCTCTCAGGCCCCTGCTTTCTCCCTTCCCTCTCCCCTCACCTTGCTTCTACTCACTAGCAGAAATATATCCACCCTGTATTGTGTTAAGGTGACCTTATTGTATTTCTAAGGGGCCAGTGTGTTGTTGGTAGTCTCCTCTTTAGGAAATCGAAAGGCTTGCCTGAGTGGTGGGTGGGGTTAGAGCCAGGCCCCCAGTCTTCTTGCATTCATGTGTGGAGAAATTGCTTTTAGGGAATCAGTTACATTTTGTTTTATTATTCCCTATGCTTGGACTATGTCCATTCATTCATTTATCCAGCATGTATTTACTGAGCACCTACTATATGTCAAAATGCCTGCTCTCATGGAGGTTGTATTCAAGAGTAATGATATCAGAATGCACATATTATATATGTATTACATATATAAACATATATTTAATTCGATTGAAGAAAAACAAAACAAGGTAGCATGGTAAGGGGCTAGAAAGTGATGAGGACTGATATTTTAGGAGGAGCAGAGAACACTGACCTGACTGAAATGAGGAAATAAGCCACGTGGCTCTCCAGGACCAGAAGTTTCAGGCAGAGGGAACAGTGGGTGTAAAAGCCAGAGACTAGGGAGGTGGGTGTTGGCTGTCTTTGAGGATGAGCACGGATGCCAGCGTGGCTGGAGTGGAGCCCAAGTTGAGAATGAGTGGTAGGGAGGTGGGTCAGAGAAGCAGCCAGAGCCGTGGCCGGACTTTGCATTTTGTTCTGAGCATGATAGGAAGCTGCTGCGCAAGGGAGGGACCGGATCTGGGTTCTGTTTCCGATGAGCACTTACCTGCTCTGTGGGGTGACGGAGGAAGCAAGGAGAACAGTTGAGGGAGACAGAGTCTAATAGAATCAGGTTCTATTATAAAGGAAGAGCAACCAGAATTTTCTAGTGGAAAAGGATGTGGAGTGTGAAACCAAGAGAGGAGTAGTAAAAGACACCAAGGGTTTTGGCCTGAGCAACTCAGGGACAGGGTGTCATTTACTGAGATGGGAAGTTCTGAAGAGGAACAGGAGTGAGGGTGGCCATGGTGAAACGTGGCTTTGGGATGTGGAGAAGGTGGAGGTGTTCACAAGTCTAGAGTGCTGGAATGAGATCAGATTGGACATGAGAATCTGGGAGTCATCAATGTGTGTTTTGAAAGCCATTAAGACTGTCTGTGAAGAACAGATGGTAAGTGTTTTAATCATTGTGAGCCATACAATCTGTCCCAACTACTCAACTCTGCCACTATAATATGAAAGCAGCCATAGACAATACGTGAATGAATGATCATGACCATGTTCCAATAAAACTTTATTTTAGAAAGCAGATAGTGGGCCAGATTTGGCCCATAGGCTATAGTTTGTCAACTCTTGGACTAGGTGATATTACCTAGGTAGAACTGTAAAAAGAAAAGAGAAGAACTCAGAGCCTTGGGGCACTCCAACATTTAGAAATTGGGAAGAGGAGAGGGATCTAAGAGAATGAGATATAGCAAGCAGCAAGGGAAGAGGCAAGTTAAGAGATTGGGGTGGCATGGGAGATAGAATATGCTTCAAGAAGGACAAACCAATATTATGGTGCCAATAAACATTGTGAAATACATTGAAATGGACAAAAACATGGAGTGTTCTGTCTAGATACCCTTTAGGGTTATGTTCACCTTTCATTGTGTTTGAGCTATTTTACAACTTTGTAAGTTGTAGAAAACTGATATAATGCAAATGATTCTTGTCTATGAAAAAGAATCATGTCCAGTTCAATGCAATTAGTTGCACTGGTGGAATTGGTAGAATGCAATTGCCCTGTGAATAAACCACTTTGCATCTATAATCATGTGATGCTGAACCACAGGATATGTTCTAAGAAATGTGGTATTTTTAGGCAGTTTTGTCATTGTGCAAACATCATGCAGTGTACTTACACAAACCTAGATGGTATAGCCCACTACACACCTACGCTCTAGGGGAGAGCCTATTGCTCCAAGGCTGCAAACCTAAACAGCATGTTACTTCACTGGATACCGTAGGCAATTGTAACACAATGGTGAGTATTTCTGCATCTAAACATATTTAAATATCAAAAAGGCACTATAAAAATATGGTATAAAAGATTTAAAATGCTACAGGTATGCAGTGCACTTATTAGGAATGGAGCTTGCAGGACTGGAAATTGCTCTGGGTGAGCCAGTGAGTGACAGATAGTAAATGTGAAGGCCTAGGACATTATTGTACCTGACTGTAGCTTTTATAAACACTGTACACCTAGGCTACACTAAATATGGTTAAAGCATTTTTTTCTTCAATAATAAATTAACCTTAGATTACTGTAACTTTTTTTATCCTATGAACTTTTAAATTTTGATGATCTTGTTGACAAAATAATATTTAGTTTAAAACACAAATGCACTGTACAGCTGTACCAAAATGTTTTTTCTTTATATCCTTATTTTATAAACTTTTTTATTTTTTAATTAAAAACATTTTTTTTTACTTTTTAAACTTTTTTTTGTTAAAAATGAAGACAGAAACACATATATTAGCCTAGGCTACACAGGTAAGGATTATCAGTATTACTGCCTTCCAGTTCTACTCCTTGTCCCATTGGAAGGTCTCCAGGGGCATTAATACCCATGGGAATGTCATCTCCTATGACAACAATGCCATCTTCTGGAGCACCTCCTGAAGGACTTGTCTTAGGCTGTTTTACAGTTAACTTTTTTTTTTTTTGAGACAGTGTTTTGCTCTTGTTGCCCAGGCTGGAGTGCAATGGTGCAATCTTGGCTCACTGCAACCTCCGCCTCCTGGGTTCAAGAATTCTCCTGCCTCAGCCTTTTGAGTAGCTGGGATTACAGGCGTGCACCACCACACCCCACTAATTTTGTATTTTTAGTAGAGACCAGGTTTCACCATGTTGGTCAGGCTGATGTCGAACTCCCAACCTCAGGTGATCCACCTGCCTCAGCCTCCCCAAGTGCTGGGATTACAAGCGTGAGCCACTGCGCCCAGCCTACAGCTAACTTTTTTAATAAGTGCAATGAGTACACTCTAAAATAATGATGAAAGTATAGTATAGTAAATAAGTAAACTAGTAATACAGTTGTTTATTATCATTATAAAGTCGTATGCATTGTACATAATTGTATGTGCTATGCTTTTATACAACTGGCAGCATGGTAGATTTGTTTACACCAGCATCACCACACATATGTGAGTAATGCATTGCGCTATGATATTAGGACAGCTATGATGTTACGAGGCAACAGGAATTTTTCAGCTCCATTATAACCTATGGGAATACCAACGTATATGGGGCCTGTTGTTGACTGAAATGTTGTTTTGCAATGTGTGACTGTATTTGTGAATTTATAGCAGCATTCCTTTTTGCTTTTGTTTGTGAGGTTCATTAACTTCTTTGAACTGGTTGTAACATCTTACTAGTTCCCTCATTAGCAAGTAAAATAAAGTAATTTACATGTGTTCATTTTGTATTTGTATGTGAGTTATGATTTTGCTTTTTGAAATAATTATTTAATAGTGGAGATTGAGTGAAATAAAGATTAAGAATTAACACTTAAATTTGGCAGCATGGAGATAATAGTGATTGTGATAAGAGCTATTTTGGAATATGAGGAGTGAAAGACTGATTGAAGTAAATTGCATAAAGCTATAATAATAAACACATATGGGGGCCGGATGTGGTGGTTCATGCCTGTAATCGAAGCACTTTGGAGGCCAAGGCAGGCGGATCACCTGAGGTCGGGAGTTCAAGACTAGCCTGACCAACACGGTGAAACCCCATCTTAAAATAAAATAAAACAAAAAGACATATGAGCACTGGGATAATTAAGTAGGTCAATGGAACAGAGTTAGGGATCCCAGAATAAACTCACACATAAATAGAAACTTTATAGATGGCAGAGGAGATAATACAGGAAAAGGATGGAATAGTTAATAAATGGTGCTGGTACCATTTGTCATCTATATGAGAAAAAACCAAAACTGGATCTCTACCTCAAACAAATCAATCTGTTCCAGTGGATTTAAGACTTGGATATGGTTTGAATCTGTGTCCCTGCCCAAATCTCATGTCAAATTGTAATCCCCTATGTTGGGGGGGGCCTGGTGGCAGGTGATTGGATCATGGAGGTAGATTTCTCATGAATGGTTTAGCGCCAATCTCTTGGTGCTGTTCTCCATGATAATGAGTGAGTTACTGTGAGATCTGGACATGTAAAAGTGTGGAGCCCCTCCTTACCTCTCTTGCTTCACCTGGCCATGTGACATACCTGCTTCCCCTTTGCCTTCTGTCATGATTGTGTTTCCTGAGGCTTCCCCAGAAGCTGAGCAGATGCCAGCACCATGCTTCCTGTACAGCCTCCAGAACAGAGAGCCAATTAAAATTCTTTTCTTTGTAAATTACCCCATATCAGATATTTCTTTATAGCAATGTGAAAAGGGACTAATACAGACTTTTAGAAAAAAATAGAAGAGAATATTTTTTGTGGCTTCATGGTAATGAAAAAATTCAAAAATAAGACACAAAATCACAAATCTTAAAGGAAAATATTTATGAATTTGGCACCATTAAAATAAAAAAACACTTTTGATTGTCAAAGGACACATTAAAGAGATAGAAAATACAATTAGTCATAACACATAACTGACAAAAGATGGGTATCCAGATTCTGCAAAGAACACTTACAAATCAATATAAATAAAAATAACCCAATAGAAAAAGGTTCAAAAAATAGGAATAAACTATTATTAGTAGAGAAAACTCAAATGATCAATGAACATATGAAAAGATGTAAAACCTCACTACTAATTAGGGAAATGCAAATTAATATTCCAATGTAATACTATTTCACATCTCTCAAATGGACTAGTCTTTAGGAGTTTGATGATCCAAGTGTTAGCTAAGTTTTGGGGAAATTAGAACATTTATACTCTCTTAATTGGAAGGTAAATTAGTATAATCACTTTAGAAAGCAATTTGGTAATATTTAATATTTTAAGTTTTTCTAAGGTATATCTCAGGTATATCACACTATTTGTGAGTATTGTGCTTAAGTAAATTGTGATTTATTGGAACAATGAATTATTATGTAGCAATGAAAAAGAATTGATTAGAGCTGCATGTATCAATATGGATGAATTTCACAAACACATGTTCAAGGGAAAGAGCAAGTTGTACAATACATGTTCATACCTAGTTTTCAGTGTACAGATCTTGCACATTTTTATCAGATTTATCCCTAAGTATATTTTTAGTGCTATTGAAAATGGTACATTAGGTTGGGCACAGTGGCTTATGCCTGTAATCCCAGCATGGCTTTGGGAGGCTGCGGTGGGATGATTGCTAGAGTCCAGGAGTTCAAGATCAGCCTAGGCAACATAGCAAGACCTCGTCTCTACAAAAGAAACAAAAATAGCTGGGCAGTGGATCATGCCTATAATCCCATCATTTAGGGAGGCAGAGGTGGGGGTATAGCTTGAGCCCAGGAGTTTGAGACCTGCCTGGGCAATATAGTGAGACCATGTTCTCTAGAAAAAAGGGGAAAAAGACAAAAGTAATAAAAATTTAAAAAATTAGTTGGGCATTGTGGTGCATGCCTGAAGTCACAGAAACTCAGGAGGCTGAGGTGGGAGGATTACTTGAGCCTGGGAGGTTGAGGCTACAGTGGGCTATGATCATTCTACTGCCCTCCAGCCTATCAGAGTAACAGAGTAAGACCCTATCTCAAAAAAAAAAAAAGAAGAAAATGGTATTTTAAAAAATTCCAATTTCTAATTGTTCCTTACTAGTATATAGAAATACAGTAGACTATTGTATATTAATCTTATATTCTATAACTTTGCTAAAATCACTTGTTCTAGTAGCTATTAAAAGTATATTCCATCCGATTTTCTCTATATATGACCATATCATCTGTGAATAAATACAGTTTTATTTCTTCCTTTTCAATCCAAATGTCTTTTCCCCACCAAACACTCTAGTTAGAACCTGCATACAAGGCCAAATAGAAGCTATGAGAACAGACATTCTTGCCTTGTTCCCAATCTTTGGGAGAAAACATACAGTCTTTCACATGAAGTATACTGTTAGCTATGGGGTTTTTTTTTTTTTTGATGCCCTTTATGAGATGGATATAATTCCCTTCTATTTTTTGTTCAGTGCTTTTATTATGAAAAGGTGCTGCCTTCTCTCAAATGCTTTTTTTTTTTGCATTGATTAGGATGATCATATATTTTTTCATATGGTCTGTTAGTATGGTAATTTATATTGCTTGATTTTTGGATGTTAAATCACTCTTGCATTCTTTTGATAAATCTCATGTGTTCATGATGTATTGTCCTTTTAAAATATAAAGAGACATCCAATTTGCTAAAATGTTGCCAAGAATTATTGCATCTACATTCATATAGGTATACTGGTGTATAGTTTTCTTGTCTTATAATGTCTTACCTGGTTTTGATATCAGAGTAATGCTGGACCATTCAGTGATTTGGGAGATATCTCCTTCTCTCCAACTTCCTTGAACAGTTTGTGCAGAATCAGTATTATTTCTACCTTAAATGTTTGACCCTAAAGTTTTCTTTCTTTTCATTTCTTTTTTCTTTTTTTTGAGGCAAAGTCTCACTCTGTCACCCAGGCTGGAGTGCGGTGGCCCAATTATGGTTCATTGCAGCCTTGACCTTCCAGGCTCAAGCAATCCTCTCACCTCAGCCTCCCAAGTAGCTAGGATTACAGGCATGCACCATCATGCCTGGCCAAACTTTATGTATTTTTTATAGAGATAAGCGTTCTCCATCTTTCCCAGGCTGATTTCAAACTCCTTGACTCAAGAGATCCTCCTGCCTCAGCCTCCCAAAGTGTTAGGATTACAGGTGTGAGCCACCACACCTTGCCAACCTGGAGTTTTCTTTGTGGAAACAGGTGTCTGTCTGTTTGCATTGCTATAAAGGAATACCTGAGACTGGATAATTTGTAAAGAAAGGAGACTTATTTGGCTCATGGTTTTACAGGCTGTACATGAAGCACAGTGCCAGCATCTAGTTCTGATGAGGGCCTCAGGAAGCTTCCAGTCATGACAGAAGATGAAGCGGTGCCTGTGAGTCACGTGGTGAGAGGAGCAAGAGAAAAGGGGAAGGAAGTTCAAGACTCTTTCAAACAACCAGATCTTGTGTGAACTCATAACTGAGAACTCATTACTAGGGAGGATGGCACCAAGACGTTCATGAAGGGTCCATAATCCAAACACCTCCCATCAGGCCCCACCCCCAACACTGGTGACTACATTTCAACACGAGAGTTGGAGGAGACAAACATCCAAACTATCTCAGAAGGTTTTTAACTGCGTATTTACTTTCCTTAACAGACGAAGGCCTATTCTGGCTATTTCTTCCTGAGTGTTGTTAGATTGTATTTTTCAAGGAATTTGTCCGTTTTATCCATGTCGTGGCATTTCTATCTGGTGTAATTAGAATAGTGTTCATATCAAAGTTCAGTTTCTCCACATCTTTTCCAGGTAACTCTCCCTTTGGTGCTTTGAAGCAATATGGCATCTTGACTGGCTTCCATGGGCCCCGCCTTTCCTCCTAGGCTCAGCCCTTGACAACCCCACTCCTCACTAACCTCTCATCTTCCCCTCACCTTGTATCCCTTCAGTATTTCTCACCTGAAGAACTTAGGCTCTCTTACGGCTCTCTAGTTAGCAGGAAACTACCTAATTTTAAAACCCACTCCAAGTTGCTTATTACTTAAGGGATTAGTCCTTCCAGGAGTATTTATGTTTCAGAAGAGAATGTCTAGAGAGGATTGTGCATAACAAAAATAAGTCAATCTTTACTGGTGGTATTACAGGCTCTGTGACAAGTAGGGGAAGGAAGCACTTTGGGAAATGGACTTTCCTCTCCAAATACTATTCAAGTACAAATTTGCTCTTGTCACTCTTCTGCTTTAAGACTGTATACAGGGAGTTCCCTTTGTCCTTTGGCCAAAGCAAAATGTTTGACACAGCCTTGCAAGATCCTGGTGCTTTTCGGAGCCATCAGACTCACTCTTGAAGCTTTGCTCTGGCTGACCTCTCTCTTGGCCCTCAAACTGTTGGACTTCTCTGAGAAAGCGATATGTGTGCTCAGATTTTAAGGATGAGGTGGAGAAGTTCAGAGAGGGCATTTGCTCTGGAACTGAGGCCACCAAAGTGACCGAGAGAATGCATCCCTGTTCTCTGGGAGCTCAAGCTCTAGTGGTCTTATAGTGTGGAGTAGCACACTGACAGCGCAGCCAGTGACAGGCAGGCTGACTAGAGAAAGCAACTCACTGTGGATGTAGTCGGAAACTGGCTTTCTGCTTCAGGGCTGTGGACCTGCTGCCGACCTTTCTTCCCTGCACCTGCTACCTTTCAGAAGGAAGATCACCCTCTGCTTGGGTTGGCTATGTGCCAAACCTCTGTCCACTCCAAAGGCTGGGAATAACGTGATCTGCTTATTAAAAATCAGATTCCGAGAGAGAGATCCAAGATGGCCGATTAGCAACAGCTCAGGAATGTAGCTCCCAGTGAAAGTGCAGAGAAAGAGTGGACACCGTACTTTCCGACGAATTTTTGTTGCCCACAGACCGGGAGATTCCCGGCAGAGGAGCCACACGGGTCGCCAGTGCGACTCTTGTGGCCGGCATGGCTGTTTTGCCGGTGCCCCAGCACGGTGCTTCCCGGTGCGGAGTATATGGACCGGACGGGCTCGGTTGGTCCCACCCCCACAAGGAAAAGAGCAATTGGAAGCGCTGCGGACTGAGAGTTTCACAGCAAGCACAGCGAACCCGGGAAGGTCCGGCTCTGTGGGGAAGGGGCATCCGCCAAAGGAAACCTAAGAAACAGAAAAACTTCATCACCGGGCGGAGAGAGATCCAAGATGGCCACGTAGCAGCAGCTCAGGATTGTGGCTCCCAGTGGAAGCGCAGAGAGCGAGTGGATGCTGCAATTGCAGACGAATTTTTGATGCCCACAGACTGGGAGATTCCCAGCGAAGGAGCCACACGGGTCGCCAGCGCGACTCTTTTGGCCAGTGCGGCGCTTCTCGGTGCGGAGCGTACAGGACTGGATGCCCTTTTAGTCGGGCTCGGCCGGTCCCATCCCCACAAGGAGAACAGCAATTGGAAGCGCTGAGGACGGAGAAAGCACAGCTGAACCCGGGAAGGCCCAGCTCTGTAGGGAAGGGGCGCACCCCGAAGGAAAACTAAGAAACAGAAAAAACTTCATCACCAACAAGCCGGACGTCCACTCAGAGACCCAATCTGAAAGTCGGCAATTACAAAGACGACAGGTAGATAAACCCACAAAAATGGGAAGAAACCAGTGCAAAAAGGCTGAGAACACCCAATATCAGAATGCCTCTCCTCCTACAGGGGATTGCAGCTCCTCATCAGCAAGAGAACAAGGCTTGACAGAGGATGAGTGTGATGAACTCACAGAATCAGGCTTCAGAAGGTGGATAATAAGAAACTTCTGTGAGCTAAAAGAATATGTTCTAACCCAATGCAAAGAAACTAAGAAC
>CAUYQU010016087.1:0-15908 GCA_963574635.1 Cheracebus regulus
TGGGAGCTACAATCCTGAGCTGCTGCTACGTGGCCATCTTGGATCTCTCTCCGCCTGTTTATGAAGTGTTTTCTGATTCTTAGTTTTCCTTTGGTGGATGCCCGTTCCCCACAGACCCGGACCTTCCCAGGTTTGCTGTGCTTGCTGTGAGACTCTCAGTCCTCAGCGCTTCCAATTGCTGTTTTCCTTGTGGGGATGGGACCAGCCGAGCCCGTCCATCCTGTACACTCCGCACCGGGAAGCGCCACGCTGGGGCGCCAGCAAAACAGCCGCGCCGGCCAAACGAGTCGCGCTGGCGACCCGTGTGGCTCCTCTGCCGGGAATCTCCCGGTCTGTGGGCTACAAAAATTCATCGGAAAGTGCGGCGTCCACTCGTTCTCTGTGCTTTCACTGGGAGCTACATTCCTGAGCTGTTGCTAATCGGCCATCTTGGATCTCTCTCCCTTTGACTCTTTAGAACTCAGCAAAGCTGGCTGGGCAATGTGGCTCACGCTTGTAGTCCCAGCACTTTGAGACGGGCAGATCACAAGCTCAGGAGTTCAAGACCAGCCTAGCCAACATAGTGAAACCTGTCTCTAATAAAAATACAAAAAATTAGCCAGTGTGGTGGCAGGCACCTATAATCCCAGCAGCCCCGGAGGTTAAGCCAGGAAAATCGCTTGAACCTGGGAGGCAGAGGTTGCAGTGATTGGAGATTGCGCCACTGCAATCCACCCTGGGCCGCAGTGTGAGACTCCATCTCAAACAAACCAAACCAAACAAACAAACAAAACCTCAGCAAAGCCACCACTCACTCACTTTAGGAAGGATTCTCTGACTCTTTCTCTGACCCCCCCCAGACACCCCCACCCACAGTCTGGATTCAGTACCACTCCTGTGTACTCCTCAGCATTCTTGCTTAAAACTGTTGAAGATTTCATCCTTTTTTTTTTTTTTTTTTTTTAGACGGAGTTTCACTCTTTTTGCCCAGGCTGAATTGAAGTGGCACCATATCATCTCACTGCAACCTCCACCTTCTGGGTTCAAATGATTCTTCTGCCTCAGCCTCCTGAGTAGCTGGGATTACAGGCACCCGCCACCACATCCGACTAATTTTTTATATTTTTAGTAGAGACGAGGTTTCACCATGTTGGCTAGGCTGGTCGAAATCTCCTGACCTCAGGTGATCCACCCGCCTCGGCCTCCCAAAGTGCTAGGATTACAGGCGTGAGCCACCATGCCCCGCCGAAGTTTCCATCTTTACCTTTAACACTTCAACCCTTAGTGCAGTGCCTGTCACATACTAGGTGCCCAATAAGTAGATATGGAACAATGAGAGTCCTACAGATGAACAAATGACACAACATGACATAAAGGTGAAAGTTCATCTCAGAATTAAAAGATTGACTGGATCAAAGACCATTATGGACAGGCAATTCTTCATATCTGGTAGCTTATGATTTAGAAAGTACCTCCAGCCAGGTGCAGCGGCTCACACCTGTAATCCCAGCACTTTGGGAGGCCAAGGCAAGTGGATCACCTGAGGTCAGGAGTTCAAGACCAGCCTGGCCAACATGGTGAAAGCCTGTCTCTACTAAAAATACAAAAATTAGCTGGGAGTGGTGGCGGGCACCTGTAATCCCAGCTATGTGGGAGGCTGAGGCAGGAGAATCACTTGAACCCAGGAGGCGGAGGTTGCAGCGAGCCGAGATTGTGCCATTGCACTCTAGCCTGGGCAACAAGAGCGAAACTCCATCTTGAAGAAAAAAAAAAGAAAATACCTTCTTAGGCCGGACTCGGTGGCTCATGCCTGAAATACCAGAATTTTGGGAGGCTAAGGCGGACGGATCACGAGGCCAGGAGTTCCAAACCAGCCTGACCAAGATGATGAAACCCTATCTCTACTAAAACTACAAAAATTAGCCAGGCACAGCGGCAAGTGCCTGTAATCCCAGCTACTCAGGAGGCTGAGGCAGGAGAATCGCTTGAACCCAGGTGGCTGAGGTTGCAGTGAGCTGAGATTGTGCTATTTATTGTACTCCAGTCTGGGTGACAGAGTGAGACTCCATCTCAAAAAAAAAAAAAAAAAAAGTAACTTCACAGATTTTCTCTTTGATCCTCAAAGCTAACCCAGAAACAGGTAGAGCAGGCATTATTATTTTAGTGGAAACAGAGATTTAGAAAGGTAAAGTGAGCAACCCAGGATGGAGCAGCCACAATGTAATAGAGGTGAACTAGAGTCCAGGTCTTTTGGCTGGCACCGTTCCTCTTTCAGTGTGTCACATGCCCCAGATGTGCAAGAACAGGAACAGTGATCAGGCAACTTCAGAGTAGAACAAAGCCTGCTGAGTGGAGAGGCGATGTGTTTCAGTGTGAGATAAACATAACCAACTGGAAGAGGCAACCTGAGATCAGGAGCTTATCAACTCTGCCTAATGCAATCATCATTTCATTTTCCGTGTGTCTGATTTTAACAAGCTTTATTGGGGTTGGAGGAGGCAGATAGGGAGAGATTAGTCAACAGATACAAAGTTACAGTTACATAGAAGGAGTAAGTTCTGGTGTTCTACTGTACAGTAGTGACTACAGTTAATAATAATGTATTGTAGATTTCATTTTTTAATTTGTATTTTTTGAGACAGGGTGTCACTCTGTCGCCCAGGCTGGAGTGCAGTAGCATGACTGCTGCTCACTGCAGCCTCAACCTCCTGGGCTCAAGCGACCCTCCCAACTTAGTCTCACCAGTAGCTCGGACTACAGACATACACCACCACATCCAGCTAATTTTTTTGTATTTTTTTGTAGAGACAGGGTTTTGCCACGCTGCCCAGGCTGGACTAGAATTCCTGGGCTCAAGTGATATGCCCATGTCAGCTTCCCAAAGTGTTGAGATTATAGGTGTGAGCCACTGCACCCGGCCTGTATATTTCAGAATGGCTAGAAGAGAGAATTTTGAATGTTCTCACTGCAAAGAAATAATAAAGGTATGAGGTGATGCATCTGCTAAGTATCCTGATTTAATTATTCCATAATGTGCAGCAATATTGAAACATCACATTGTACCTCATTAACATGTCAAGTAGAAAAAATTCTAAAGATACAAAGAAAACAAACAAATATAAAAACTTTATGAAAATTATTGCCCAATGGTTTTATGAAAGAAGATGCTAAGAAATAATTATTTCCAGCTTTCAATTCAGGTATGAGCAACTGAAGAGGAAGTACTGTTATGGTGGATTTCACAGGTCAGCACTCCAGGTGTGGTCCTCAAAGCTGAGCTCCTTCCGGACAGTCCAGACTCTCTGTAGTCGGTTTGATTGAGTGGTTCGGTTTGGACCCTAAGAGGCTGAGCCCCTCCCTCTCTACTAACAGTAGCCTTGGTGAGGCCCCCTATATTTAGGGATTGGGATCATTCATTAGAGGCTGTGGGGGAGGTTTTAGGACAAACAGGACTATCAGGAAGTAATGGTGAATGAAGCCGAAAGGACTTTCTCTTAAGCATCCTTAAAAGAGATAAGGTGCCTTTGGGAGGCCGAGGCGGGCAGATCACGATGTTAAGAGATCGAGACCATGGTGAAACCCCGTCTCTACTAAAAAATACAAAAATTAGCTGGGTGTGGTGGTGTGCACCTGTGGTCCCAGCTACTTGGGAGGCTGAGGCCAGAGAATTGCTTGAACCTGGGAAGTGGAGGCTGCAGTGAGCCGAGATCGTGCCACTGCACTCCAGCCTGGTGCCTGGCAACAGAATGAGACTCTGTCTCAAAAAAAAAAAAAGAAAAGAAATGAGGTGCAAGTTGGCCTTAACCTATTGGGGTTATTCAGATAGATGAATTGGGAACCAGCTGATCCAGTTCCAACCCAAGAATTCACACCAGAACTGGCCTGGCCTTGGGATGACTCTTTAACGATAACACAGTATTGCACAAATGATTGTGTGCCAGGTGGTAAACGAGGCACTGGTGACACAAAAATAAATGACATGAATAGAACCTCTCAAAATCACTCCTGGAGACTGAGTTATCTACCTCTAACTGACAGTCATGTTGACTGGGTCTCAAGGATCAGGATAGCCCTTTGCAGCCAGGCTGTGTCTGCAGTAAGAGACCCAGGTCAAGCACCCCTGACTCCCTGCCCAGTGTGTTCCCCCACAGGGAGCTGCCCCAAACTGAAGACGTATCCAGATGAGATCTGCTCAGTACAGAGCAGAGCAAGACCGTCACTTTCTTTGCTCCAGGCTCTATCCTATTAATTGCCTCCAAGGTGCTTGTACCTTTCATGACACTTGTCTCATATTGACTCATATTGAACATAAATTCACACCTATTCAATGAGGAATTTTGGTTGGTCTGGTATCATTTATTCTTATGAAACTCAGGATGCTTTTTTCTTTTCTAGGTATTTACAAACCATCCGATTCATAATCCTTCTCTAGCATTATTCTTTATAGGGAGTTCTGCAGTTTTGTAGAAAAGACTGAAGCAGGCCTGGTGTGATGGCTTATGCCTGTAATCCCAGCACTTTTGGAGGCTGAGGTGGGCAGATCACATGAGGTCAGGCGCTTGAGACCATCCTGGACAAGGCAAAACCCTGTCCCTACTAAAAATACAAAAATTAGCCAGACATGGTGGTGAGCGCCTATAGTCCCAGCTACTCAGGAGGCTGAGGCAGGGGAATCACTTAAACCCAGGAGGCAGAGATTGTAGTGGGCTGAAATCAGGCCACTGCACTGCAGCCTGAGTGACAGATTGAGCCCGTCTTAAAAATAAAAAAAAGACTGAAGCAAAACACAAGCTCTGCCATGCACTGATTATTAAATGCCCAAGTAATAACGTGTCTATCCCTTCATTATTCTTCGTCCTGCTCTGACTGTAACAAAAAGCAAAAGCAAGCAAACACAAGGCTCTTTTGTTTCGCCATTGCTTGGCCTGAAGATTTCAAAGTTGGACTCTTATCTATTCTGAGTATACCCAGAATGTAATCTCCCGGTGCTAACTATGGGTTCCTGATTGCATCTGGTCTACACCGATGCGGACATCGGTATCAAGTGTTGTTTTTCTCTTAAGCAGAGCTCCATGATCACACTTTTCATTTTAGCAATTAAATTCAAGGCGGTGCCAAGTTCCTGCTTGCCTCGCCAATTTACCTCATTTAATTAACGCAGAGGTTTTGACTACAGGGCTGGGATTTACAAGTCCGGGAGTCTCCGTGGGCGACTGAGCCGGCACAGGCGGAGCAGAGCCCCCAGGGCGGGGGCGGGAGCAGGGAGGTGGCCGAGGCGAGCGCGCTGCTAATAATGCCTGCCTCTTCCACACATTCCTCCCTCTCGGTCCCAGACAGTGGATTACTTTTAGACTAACATGTAGTTCAGAGAGACCCTCACAAATGTTCCTCTCTGCCGACCAAATCACCCGACCTCTACGATTCCATCCTACAGTCATAACCAAAGACCTGCGAAAATCTCACAGTCCGGGCCTCGCAGGCCAGGCGCTTTCACCGCGCACGCTCCGCCGGGCGCCCGGGCTCCAGGGCAACAGGCCCCGCCCTGAGGCGGGAGCGGAGCTGCGCTCCGGCGGAAGAAAAGCAGGCGGGTCCCCTCCACGGAGATGGCGATTGCGCGCCGGGATTCTGAACCTCTCTTCTCCCCCACCCCCTCTAGGTTTCCTTTTCTAACTTTTTTGTCTCACCGGGAAACAACCACTCTGTAAAAGAATTCATTCAAGTGGTGGCGATGCGGGGAGGTGGAGGGAGTCAGGTCCGCGGTGACGGCAGCAAAACTGTGAGCCCCGCGGATCGTCCTGGCCTGGACCTCCAGCAACTGGGGTGTTCCCGACTGTGGTCCTTTCCCGTGTCCGAGGTCGACAGCTCTCTGCCTGACAACCCTGGAGGGTTCCAGCATCTAAGCCGATGCGCCCATAGTGGGGGTGGGGCTTTGTCCGTGTATCATGCCTGGGTTTCCATGCTTTAAAACCTGGAGGTGGCACTGAAGTAGGAGTCTGGGCACGTTGGCAGAGGGAGCTAATCTGAGGACAAGGGAATCTGCCACCATCCTCAGAAGGCTGCCCTTCCAACAAGTTACCAGAAGAGTATTTTCCTAAGCACACGACAACTCAGGGTCATTTTCATCCACTATTAGAATCCTGCGATGAAAGTCAGCTTGCAACTGCGATTAAAGCACGGGCTCCGGAGACACATCTGGATTTGCTCTATCTGCAGGTTACTCCTTGCCTCTCTGTTAGCTCGTTTGTAAAATGCTGCCTCCTAATGCCATTGTGATGATTAAATGGTCCAGTGTGTCAGTGTCAGCCCCATGCCTAACACACAGTAAGTCAGGTTGCTATCATCAGAAGCATGATATGGTGCAGTGCGGGAGAAGAGGACGGGCTCTAGAGCCAAGGATGGGTTTGGATCCTGGTTCTGCCACTTACAAGTTGTATAACCCTGGGTAACTAATTTAACCTCTATGCCTCAATTACCTCAAGTATATGGGGGATGGCAAGGGTACTGACTACGTCGAGTTATTAGGAGAAGGAAATGTTTAGTCTATGCAAAGAACCTGATCTAGGCCGGGCACAGTGGCTCACGCTTGTAATCTCAGCACTTTGGGATGCTGAGGCAGGTGGATCACCTGAGGCCAGGAGTTCAAGACCAGCCTAGCCAACATGGTGAAACCCTGTCTGTACTAAAAATACAAAGATTAGCTGGGTGTGGTGGTGGGCGCCTGTAATCCCAGCTACTCGGGAGGCTGAAGCATGAGAATTGCTTGAACCCTGGAGGCAGATGTACCAGTGAACAGAGATCGTGTCACTGCACTTCAGCCTGGGTGACAGAACGAGAGTCTTATTTTAGGAGACTCTTTTAAAAAAAAACAAAAAAACAAAAAAACCCTGATCCAGTGTCTGATGCATCATAAGCAGTCAGAACATAAATTATTACTGTCATTATTATGGCCACTACTAGCTTTATGAGTTCCTTTAAAAATGACTGATAATTCACTTTTTTACTCCTGAAGGTGGGCTCATTTAAGGAACAGTAAGCATTTGTGGGGTGTTTTTGGACGTATGAATAGCTTACTAATACACTACACTTCATAATCTTTTCATAAGCCAAAGAAAATATATCAATAAATGAGAGTAGGCAGAATCATGCAAAATCAGAAGAGATATGACAATACACTTTTTTTTTTTTGAGAGAGAGTCTCACTCTGTTTCCCAGGCTGGACTGCAGTAGTGTGATCTCAGCTCCCTGCAACTTCAGCTTCCTGGGTCAAGCAGTTCTCCTGCTTCAGCCTCCCGTGTAGCTGGGATTACAAGCTTGTGCCACCATGCCCAGCTAATTTTCTTTGTATTTTTAGTAGAAACGAGGTTTCGCCATGTTGGCCAGGCTGGTCTCAAACTCCTGACTTCAAATGATCTGCCCCTCTCAGCCTCCCAAAGTGCTGAGTTCACAGGTGTGAGCCACCACACCCAACACTTACACGCTTTTATCACACCAGGCTGGACACAGCCTCCCTCCACCTCCTCACCCACTTAGCACTGGTGTCTTCCTGCTGGTTTTGACACAGCTGAGAGGCTGCAGTGCTACTTTGTTACTCTTGCTGAGGTCTCATACTAACTCTAATCCCAGGCCTGTCCCAGGAAGGAAGATAGTCTGTTCATGCCTACCTGCCACTGGTTCTCATGAGAAAGAAACCTGGACTTTTGTGCTGGTCAGCGGCCTGTAGAAATGAGTCCTCACTGGCCAGCATCTCTTCCTTAGAGCCAGCAGCCTTCTTAAAAAGATCAGAAGAGAAATGATTCCTTTTGGTCCCCTTCCAGTGTCAGTTTTGCCCTTTGACGTAGTCATTGTCTCCGGACGTGAGAATGGGAGGCATCACTTCCACGTCCTCCTCCAAATGAATGCACTCTTAACAAATATTGACTCACCTCTCAAGGGTTGGCATTGCATCTGGACCAGTGCCAGGAAGCCACAAGGCCATCAGAGGCAGAGGGGAGGAGCAAGAGCAGAATAATAGAAGCCAAGCAGCAGCAAAAGAAATGTGTGCACATTCAGGTGAGGCCTGACCCGAGGGTGTTGTGCCTGGACCTGTGAGCTCTGGGTCAGGGTGAGCCCAGTGCCAAGGCAGAGCCATCCATGACCTCAGGGCCAATGCTAGGCACCCTGACTCTTCCTTGATAATGTCGCTCATCCTCCATTTTTCCTCTCCCTTTCTCCTGCCCTCTTTCCTACTCCACATCCTCTTTATTCAACAGGCTTTTAACTTAGCTTCTATTATATGCTTGGCACTGTGTTAGGAGCTACAGATAGTTACTATCTTAAGGAACGTACACATTCTCATAAGAGAGACAGATATTAAATCTCAAATAATAAATTAAATTACTTGAAATAAAAGTTAATTAAGCCTCAGACAATTAACAGTTTTTACCTGTGGCCTCTACTTCACACCCACCAAGGAAATGCATGGGTGTTGTGTTCTGTGCTGGACAACAATCCAGGCTCTGGAATCAGACACACGTGGGTACAAATCCCAGCTCTGATACTGCCCAGCTGTGTGATTTTGGCCAAATTACACCACCTCTCTGACTCTCCTTTTCTTCATCTATAAAATGGCAGTAAAAAGAGATGCACTTTATAGGGTTGTTATGAGAATTAAACAAAATAATGCCCAAAAGATGCATAGCACATTGCCTGGCACACAGGAAAGCTCAAAAGATGTCAACTATTGTTGCTGTTTCATTACACAAGCAAAGGAGTCAGCAAACCTTTTCTGTAAAGGGCCAGTATAGCAGACACTTTAAGGACTTGTGAGTTAATACAATATCTGTTGCAACTGCTCAATTTTATTGTAGTGTGAGAGCAGCCATTAACAGTAGGTAAAGGGGCTAGGTTCGGTGGCTCATACCTGTAGTCCCAGTACTTTGAGAGGCCAAGGCAGGCAGACTGCTTGAGCTCAGAAGTTCGAGACCAGCCTGGGTATCATGGGAAAACCGTGTCTCTACAAAAAAATACAAAGAAACTAGCCGGGCATGGTGGTGCACACCTGTAGTCCCAACTCCTTGGGAGGCTGAGGTGGGAGGATCGCTTGAACCTGGGAGGAGAGGTTGCAGTGAGCTGTGATTGTGCCACTGCACTGCCATCCTGAGCAACAAAGCCAGACCCTGTCTCAAAATAAATAAATAAACAAATAACAGTTGGTAAAGGATTATAACAGTTCCAGTGAAATTATATTTATAAACACTGAAATTTGAAATTATTTTCTTATGTCACAGAATATTATTTTTCTGTTGTTTTTTTCCAAATTATTTAAACATGTAAAAACCATTGTTAGCTCGCTGGCTGTACTCATGGGCCAGATTGGGCTCACACGCCACAGTTTGCCCACCCTTTAGTTAGGCTCAAGCCTAACTAAATGATTGACACACTTTTTGTAGATTTTGTTTCAGAGGAAAATCTACTTGGTGGGTCCATAATTCAGTGTCTGGACATTAAGACAGAATCTGGTCTGACTAACAATATTATAAACCAACCTAAGAATGACAAAAACCTCCTGAATGAAAAACAATACCTACAGTTTACTTGTGTATAAGCCAAGATAAGTAAACAGAACTTACCATTGGCTTGTGCACAAGATAAGAAATGGAAAAGACAGTCAGTTCCTTAGACACAGGATCACCCTGTGTTTTGCAAATGGAGGCAAGCTGCTCCTGACAGGTGCAAGAATTGACTGTGTGTGTACTTTGCTTCTCAGTGCTATGCACAGAGAAGTGCAGCAAGAAACATCTCAGAGGGTCACAATCCCCCTAGATTTTACCCACAGAGGATGGGAGAAAAAAAAGAGTGTGTGCTGAATGAAGAAAGCTGGGGAAGATGAGGGAAGGCAGGAGGAACCTGGCAGAAACAGGCCAAGCCCCACCAATATGGAAATCAGGTCACAAATGATTTAACTGTAAAACAGGTATCCCAGGTCATGCCATATAATTCCTAATTCCATGCTTTCCTTTCCTTCTCCCTTCCCTCTTAAGTATCTGTGGATAGAAATAGGACATTATGCTTTACTTTCTCCTGCAATGTAGGAAGTTATTTGTTCTCTAGTTCATATCAAATTATTTGTAGGCCAGACATCCTTTCTCTAATAATATTAAAATATGTACCTGTTCCAAAGACACTGCAATTAATAAACTTGGTTCCTTTGACCCAAAGGAAATGCAAAGCTTTCTTATAAATCCATTCCAAGAATCAAATTTGTTCTTGTACATCTTCAAAAAACTATGTGTTGCTGGGTGCAGTGATACACACCTGTAATCTCAGCTACTTTGGATACTGAGGCAGGAGGATTGCTTGAGCCCAGGAGTTCAAGATCAAGTTGGGCAACATAGTGAGACCTCATCTCTAATTAAAAATAGAAGAAGGGCACGGCACAGTAGCTTACATCTGTAATCCCAACACTGGGAGGCTGAGGCAAGAGGATTGCTTGAGGCCAGGATTTCTAGACTAGCCCAGGCAACAGAGGGAGACCCCATTTCTACCAAAAAAAAAATGTTTTTAATTAGCAAGGGAGTGGTGGTGCATGCCTGGGGTCCCAGCTATTTAGGAGGCTGAGGCAAGAGGGTCACTGGAGCCTGGGGGGGTTGAGGCTGCAGTGAGCAGTGATGGTGCCACTGCTCTCTCTCCAGTCTGGACAATAGAGTGAGACCCTGTCTCAAGAAAAAAAAAGAGGGAGGAGGAGGAGAAGGAGGGGAGGAAGTAGAGGAGAAGGAGGAAGGAGAAGAAACCACATGTTATCCATGCCCAGCCATTTTTACTAAAGAATTTGCTTACCCAGCCTGATTAACATGTTGAAGCGTCCTCAAGGTCGGATGTCATAATAACATCCTCTGACCTTTTAACTGCTATCTGACTTAGTAAGGACTGTCCTCTGGGAAGAACATGGCCCAGGTACAAATGTCTCCATCCTTAATAGTTTGAGTCATAGATAACCAGCAGGCTGCTTACCAAGTTGCCACTTTTTTTTTTTTTTGAGATAGAGTTTCGCTCTTGTTGCCCAGGCTGGAGTGCAATGGTGAGATTTCGGCTCACCACAACCTCTGCCTCATGGGTTCAAATGATTCTCCTGCCTCAGCCTACTGAATAGCTGGAATTACAGGCATGCACTACCACGCTTGGTTTTTTTTTTTTCTATTTTTAGTAGAGAAGGGCTTTCTCCATGTAGGTCAGGCTGGTCTTGAACCCCCGACCTCAGGTGATCCATCCGCCTCAGCTTCCCAAAGTGCTGGGATTATAGGGGTGAACCACCATGGCTGGCAGCCACTTGTTTTTAACTGCTATCTGTTAAAGAAAGAAAGCAAGTCTATTACCTTAGACTTCTTTAGAAAGGAAAAAGTAAGGATCTGGTATCTAGCAAGGATGGAACTAACTGCATCCAGTGATCCCTTTCCTACCCATGAAGAAGCACAAGCCCACGGTCAAGGAACCTGGCACTGCCTTTCATCTTTGCCCTACCACATGGCACAGCATTGGTACTCTCTCAAGGAGTAAAAGTCACCTGTCATATGGATCTTCAGTTTTAAACCCAGCAACCTGAATGAAGGGCATAAACTCCCTCACTTTCTCTAACACTTTCCAAGCACATGTTGGCGGGGGGGGCTTCAGTTCAGGTTGGTGGTGCTGATAGGAAGCTTGGGGGCTCCACCCTAGCCCCAGACCTAGCTCCTAATCCACTTCCCTCCTTGCCTTGGCAGGGCCTCTCCACCAGTAATGAAGCAGGAAGGCACAAGACTCTTATCCTCTCAAAGAATCAGAGGTATATCTGAAGTTGGAATGGACCTTAGAGGTGACAAAGTCCTGTGGTTTTAAAACCACAAAATCCTTTCTGTAGAAAACAGCCCAGGCCTGGGGCCCCTGCCAACATGCTCACCTCTCACTTGTGCTGCCTCTGCCCCTGCACATCTCTTCAGGACACCTGGTGCTTGGTGGACATATCCAGTCTGATCATCGTTGTATAGACAAAGAACCAGGGAGCTAGGGAGGTGATTTGATCCCAGCCCCCACCATGCCTTACAGCCAGCAAGTGGCAAAGCCATTCATGGATCTCAGGCCTGACTGCGAGTGCCTGCTGCTCTCCATCTGCCCCACCGTCCTCCCTTTACAGGCAGACCTGGGGACCTGGAGGTCTGTTCAGGCTGCCTGAGTTTCGTTACACTTTCAGTAGTTCTGTAGAGCCTGTTCCGCAACAGACAAAACTGGAAATACAACAAGCAAAGGTCTTGCTAAGTGAGACTAGAAAATGAGGCTGAGGAATAGCAAGTAGCTCTCAGACCACAGCTGGTCGGCTTGAAGAGTTCATGGCTGAGAGTTTATAAATATGCAAACACCACAGTCGAACAGCAGGAGTTCCCAAGACAGCAGAGAAACAGGAACCCACCACAAAGGATTATGGTACTAAAAGGTTAAAAATCCGCCCATCTACATGGCAAAGGGCAGGGAATAAATAAACCACAACATCCTGTTAGAGGGGGATTCACAGAGAAGGCAGACTCCTGGGAACAGAAAAGGAAAACAAAAGATACAAGACAAAATAGACCAAGGCTAAGTACCAAGTTTGTGTAGTTAAGAAGGCCCATATCCTCGGGGTAACCTTGACGATAAAAATCCAACACTAAAATAAACATGTAAGAGCAGAGTTACATCATTAGCAGTTGTACAGTCTTTTAATCCAGTCAAATTGGTGAGCAGGGTGAAGTGATAAAAGCACACGGATTTACTGAAAGGACCCACGTGGTTGGCATCAGATGGCCGCGTGTTCTGGCACTTGGCCTGCCCCTTGGTTCCATAATGTGCCTCAGCAGAATTCCCATTCTATTTTTAAAACGCTATTATAACACATGTTTGTTTGCCCCCAGAAACGGGAAAACCCAATCTTCATTTAAACACTCTAAAAGTTATTCATTACAAAAACAGGTTTCATTTCTATTTTGCTGTTTGCTCTAATGGCCAGTGCTCTCCTAGCAGCATCGTGGGACCTTTATCTGGCATACATGTGGCCTCTGGCTACTTTGCTCTCCTCCATTCTCTCTGCACCGTTTCTGGCTTTTCAAGAATCTGTGCACCCGTTTTCCTCAGGTACAAGTTCTGAGATCGTAAGTTCAGAAAAGGAGGCTGCATTCCTTTAGTTCATGGCTAAATGAATGAATCTTCATGAGCAATGAGGCACTCTTTTTTTTTTTAGGCTGGAGTGCAGTGGCACAATCTCGGCTCACCACAACCTCTGCCTCCCAGGTTCAAGCAATTCTCCTGCCTCAGCCTCCCGAGTAGCTGGGATTACAGGTGCGTGCCACCATGCCTGGCTAATTTTTGTATTTTTAGTAGAGACGGGGTTTTTCCATGTTGGTCAGGCTGATCTTGAACTCCCAACCTCATGTGATCCACCCACCTCAGCCTCCCAAAGTGCTGGGATTACAGGCGTGAGCCACCAAGCCTGGCCTTGAGCAATGAGGCACTCTTATGCAAAGTTCTGTCTCCTCCTAGCCCCACTGTTGCTCCTGCTCCCTGGGTTCTCTGCTCCTGTGTTCTCCGCTCAAATGCTCAAATACTGTCTCCTCTCAGGCCTTCCTGACCCTCCTGACTTAAGTAGGTGTGCCCCTTTGTTATGTATCATTCTGCCCCATTTGAATCATTCATGGCAGTTATCACAGTTTGTAAGGGAATATTTGTTTGCTTAGTTAGGGGTGTCTCGCCCACCAACCTGTGATCTCCATGGGGGAGGGGCAGGACCATCCCCCAACAATGGTGCAGCACAAATGCAGTCTTAGCACATGGCTTCCAACAGTGTGAGATGAGGAAGGACTGAGTGTCCAGCCAGTCTGGACATTAGCCAGAGCTGTGTGACCAATGCTGCTCTGGAGAACACAGCCTCCTATACCAGGTACTCATGTGAAACACCTCAGAACTACTTGTTATGATCAGACATCAGCTGAAGATCCCTTTGAGCTCTTGTAGAAGGGATCTGTTAGGAAAATAGTGTAAGGAAGTTCATCAGGACAGTGCAACCTACTTCAGAGTGATACATACCTCTACGAGAAAGGTTTTAATACAACTTACTGAAGATATTCTCCTCCAGTCATTAAGGTAAGCTCTATAATACATTTACATGGTTGTATTGGTATTGGATACATGCAAATACTGGAAGTAATAAAATTAAAAGAGCTGTTTAGATATTCTGTAGTTCACTCTTGCTTTTTCATGTATTCGGAATTAATGAATTTTTTTTTTTTTTTTTTTTGACAGAGTATTGATCTGTAACCCAGGCTGGAGAGCAATGGTGCGATCTCAGTTCACTGCAACCTCTGCCTCCCAGGTCCTGATGCAAGCAACTCTCCTGCCTCAGCCTCCAGAGTAGCTGGGATTATAGGCACACACCACCATGCCCAGCTAATTTTTTTATTTTCAGTAGAGACAAGGTTTCACCATATTGGCCAGGCTGGTCATGAACTACTGACCTCATGATCCACCCACCTCAGCCTACCAAAGTGCTGGGATTACAGGTGTGAGCCACCATGCCTGGCTGGAATTTTTGAGCTCTTACAATCTGGAGAGCCTTAGAAGCATGGGTAGTAACTTCCTACTGATAATAGAAGCAATGTAGGAAAGGACACCATTTCCTCCTAAACCACGTCCTTTCACAGTGGCTGAAGATAGTCTAATCACATTATTTGATTTTAAGTAGGAGAAAAATACTTACTGCTTATACAAATATGTAGTATAAACTATGATACAAAACCTCTTCCTTCCAACTGAGAGTCTGAAAACAATATCGAAAAGAAAACACAACGAAATAAGATACTGTGTCTTACTTTTATTGCCTGGCCTCAGGTATTGGCAGTATTATTAAAGGAAAACATTTTCAGACATAGTCTAACAATTCTTATGCACAGTTTGGCAGTGACAATCTTTTGTGTTTAAGCCAAATAAGGAATTGTGGGTATGGGTATGATATTCAGCCTTTATTAGGGACCCTACTTACTGCTGCAGAAAGTTAGGATGCTGGCCAGGCGTGGTGGGTCATGCCTATAATCCCAGCATGTTGAGAGGCCGAGGCAGGCAGATTGCTTGACCCCAGGAGTGCAAGACCGGCCTGGGCAATATGAGAAACCCCTCTCTAGTAAAAATACAAAAATTAGCTGGATGTGTGACATACACCTGCAGTCCCAACTACTAGGGAGGCTGAGGCAAGAGGTTGCAGATTACGCCACTGCACTCCAGCCTGGGTGACAGAGAGAGACTCCATCTCAAAAAAAAAAAAAAAGAAAGTTAGGATGCTGTCATGCATAGGCATTTTATATTGCTCGAAAATGTTGTTTCTTATTAAAACAAAGATGAACAAAGGAGATATTTATATACCAAAAAAAGTTATTATTTGTTGAAGAGAAAGGAGAACAGGAAAGACAAGAGAGAAGAGAGAATGAGAAGAAAACCTCGTGCAGGCCACTTATTTCTGACATTCATGTATTCATCCATTCAATCTACTTTCATCAAACAATGATGTTACTGCTTGCTAGACACAAGGCACTTTTACATTAAAGGGAAGGTGATGCAGTATCATGGTGATTGCATTCTTTAATGCTTATGAATAGATGATAAGGTTCTCTCTTAGTGAGAAAGAAATAGAAAATAACAGAAAGGCAAAGAGAGAGAGAGTTATCTTTATGATAAAAACTCCAGAGAGAGATCCAAGATGGCCGATCACTAGCAGCTCAGGATTGCAGCTCCCAGTAAAAGCGCAAACAGCCAGTGGACGCCACACTTACCAATAAATTTTCGCTGCCCACGGACCAGGACATTCCCAGTGGAGGAGCCCCACAGGTCACCAGCGCGACCCTTTCGGCTGGCGTGGCTTTTTTGCCGGCGCCTCGGCTTGGCGGCTCTTGGTGCGGAGT
>CAUYQU010016089.1:0-46508 GCA_963574635.1 Cheracebus regulus
TTTCCCAAAGATAGGAATTCAGTGCAGTTGTTTATTTATTTGTTTGGTTTTTCTGGGCTACCAATGTCTTAATTTCTTGAAAGGCCAGTTGTAAGGTGTGACTGGGGACTCTACAGACATTGCATGTGAAGTAAGGGGTCGGGGTGGGATTTGGAAGCAGTATGAAAGTAACCTCCGGTGTTTTTGCAGACTGTATAATTTCCTTCTGGAAAATCCAGATTCGCCACCGAGAGCCGCGAGAATCCTTATAAATCCCAGTAGCAGTCTGCTGGCCAGCCAAGATGAGACAAAGGCAAGTGTTGTGTTCTTGTCTTGCTACCTGGAAATGCCCTGCTTTTTTTGTTATCTCTGTGGGAAGAAAGTGCTTTGTTGGGACAAGTTTTTAAAGACTAGCAGAGGGATATAGGATTTCAGAATATATCTATACTTCAGTGGGATCTCCCAATCTCAGCCACTTTGAATTCTGTCTTTCACTCCTGCCTTTCCATGTAATTCTTACCTTCCTTTTCCCACAAAGAATTAAACGAATCTTCCATATCTTTAGTCCTACAAAGCAAATTCCTAAAGCTAAACAAGAACTGGCCAGGATTCTAATATATTATTATGAAAATTTTCAAACCTAAAGAAAAGTTGAAACTTTTACGTTGATTACCTATATACCCAACAGTGGTACTACTAAAAAGTTAGCAATTTACTCTGTCCTGTTTATCCTACCTATGTCGTCTGTCTGTCCATTAGCACGTCTTTGTTATGTTTCATTTCATTATAATGCATTTCAGAGTAAATTGTAAAAGCATCAGTACACTTCTCTGTATACACTTCAGCATACACATCATTGCCTAGAGTTGAATCTTTTTTCTTTTGACGTGAGACTTGTATACAGTGTATACACCTGTTTAACCCAGATCTCATATCAAGATGTAAACAGTTTGGCTTTTAAAAACTGTAATCATTGTCATTATTTGTGATTCAAACTGGCATTTAGTGTGTTATATGGTAAAGTATGCTTGAGAACTAACTTTATTGAGATCTGTTGCTTGATCTTCCAACTCCACTCAAATTCTTTGACTATCTCTTTTATATGTTTTATAATAGGAAAAAAAAATAGTTGTTTATAAATATTTTATATAAAGAAGGTGGCTGAAAGATTGGTTTAAATCCCCAACTATATTTCTTTACGAGTTATAACTAGTAAAACTAGTCTGTAGGCTCCAGATAGGTTTGTTTAACCTCTCTGAGCCACCATTTTCTCATCTCTCTTATAGGGCTGGTAACTTCCTTATAGAGTAATTAGAAAAAATGAGGTTATTTTCTTCTACATGTAATTCTTAAAATGATTTTCCCTACATGAGAAATGCACTGTCTGGCCTCTAATTTTATGCTTCTCTCTCGTTTCAGTTGCCTAAAATAGACTTTTTTGACTATTCTAAGTTGACTCCTCTAGACCAGCGCTGCTTCATCCAAGCTGCTGACCTCCTCATGGCCGACTTCAAAATGCTCAGTAGTCAGGACATTAAGTGGGCCCTGCACGAGCTTAAAGGACACTATGCCATCACCCGAAAGGTGCTCTCCTTGGTCTTCCTGTTGATGTCACACTTCTTGACTACATCTTCCCATGATAACCGAATGAACAGTTCAGCTTGTAGAAGTTGGAATGGTTTATCATTGCAGAGAGCGAAGGAATTTGTTAGGGTGAAGATAAGTAGATAGGTATTTGCTAATCAGGAAGGGCTAAATGAAAAGAAATAATAGATCAGAAGCAGGGAAGTTCTGATTTGACCATAAAAACACAGAGGGTAATACATTTTACTGTGGAATGCAGGAGTATGAAAGATGTGTTCTAATCTTGCTCCTTTCTGATTTGCTTTCTCACTTGGGACGAGTCACGCTACCATCCATCTCCCAGGTGGCTCAGTTATCAGTGATATGACGTAAGGTCTGTAAAGAGTTCAGGAGCTCAGCAATACACCCTCAGAAGAGAGTGAGCAGCTCCTGACAGTTCCCAGCATTTTGCCCCCAGGATCCTAAAATATATAGCACTTAAAGGCCTCTTAAGGGTGAGAAGGGTGCTGGTTTGTGGTGGATAACACAGACCTGTGTCTTCCCATGAAGCGCAGCACACAGTGCCCACTTTGTAGCTGCGTCCAGAACAGGAGCATATGCACCAGCAGAGACTTTGTCTTACTCCTCTTGGTCACCGTTAAATTCTGTTCTCCTGCTGAAATTCTTGTGATTCTCAGCAAACACTGATTTTCTTTTGTCCAAGGGACAAATAAATGTGGAGTCATCGTAGTGGTTATCTCTGGGTCTTACCTGTAGGAAGGTAAGAACCAAGGACTATGTGGCTCATGCTGAGGTCTAGGCCAAGCGCCTTCTAGCTTTTTTTTTTTTGAGACAGAGTCTCATTTTGTCACCCAGGCTAGAGTGCAGTGGCACGATCTTGGCTCACTGCAGCCTCTGCCTCCCTGGTTCAAGAGATTCTCCTGCCTCCGTCTCAGTAGCTGGGACTGTAGATGCACACTATCACCCCTGGCTGATTTTTGTTTTTTTAGTAAAGATGGTGTTTCACCATGTTGGCCAGGCTGATAAGGCTCCTTACCTCAGGTGATCCTGCCACCTCACCCTCCCAAAGTGCTAGGACTACAGGGGTGAGCCACCACACCCGGCCAAAAAAAAGACTTTGAGAGGAAAAATAGAGAGGCTTTGAAAGGGTGAAACAGGCGACAACCTAAGGTAGACAAAGGGTCTCTAGAAGGGCCTCCCTGAGCAAGGGACCTTTATTCACAGACCCAAGTAGGAGTTTGGTGAAAGGTATTGTGGAAAATGTTAGTGTCATTTATTGGGTCGAGGACTAGTATAAAAATCTGTTTGAAGGGAAATAATCATGAATTCCGTCTGGGAAACATTGGTTGCCAATATGCTAAGAAGGGCCTTGTGAGTAAAAATAATTCATTGGCAGGTTGAATGGACTAAAAAGTTTGGAAAATATAGACAGTAGATAGAATTTTTTTTTTTTCGGTATCTCCTTTGAGAGTCATCAGCATATGGAAAATGAGATTTCTCACCAGTCCGAATGAGATACCCAGACATAACAGGTGAGAAGAGAAGGACTCCTGACCTGTAAAGACCAAGCAGAGGAGACAGACAGACAGGAAGAGGGGAAGTTGAGAGAGTGGAGCAGTCTATATCATCATCATCATCATCATCATCATCATCATCATCATCATCATCATCATCATCATCAATCATCATCAATCATCATCGTTACTGTTATTTAGAAACAGGGTCTCTCTCTGTCACCCAGGCTGGGGTACAGTGGCACAATCATGGCTTCTTGCAACCTTGACCTTCTGGGCTCTAGCCATCAGATGCGCACCGCCACACCTGGATGATCTTTTTATTTTATTTTTTGTAGAAATGGGGTCTTGATAGATTGCGCAAGCTGCTCTTGAACTCCCGGCCTCAGGCTGTCCTCTTGCCTCAGTATGCAAAAGCACTGGGACGCCACCATGCCCAGCATACGTTATTAAATACTGCTAAGAGTTTGTACAAGATGAGGACTAGAATGCAGATAGGGGACTTGGTCACTCAATAATAAGCATAGATGAGTAAGTACAAAGGCAGGGCAGATGCCAGATTAGAGGCAGCTGGAAAGCTTGTGTACGTGAGTGTGAGGTAGTGAAGCAGCAGATAGCTCCTTCTTTGATAAGTTTCTCTACAAAGAGGGGAAGAAGAAAGAGGGACTGGCATTGAAAGAGGGATGATATCAAGGGAGAGAGTGTTTTCAATTTTTTAGGATGGCAAAGACTGGAGCACTTTTTTTTTTTCTTTTTTTCAGTTATACTCTGTCGCCCAGGCTGGAGTACAATGGTGCTATCTTGGCTCACTGCAACCTCCGGCTTCCAGGTTCAAGTAATTCTCCTGCCTCAGCCTCCCATGTAGCTGGGATTACAGGCGCCTGCCACCACCCCAGCTAATTTTTTTTTAGTAGAGATGGGGTTTTGTCAGGTTGGCCAGGCTGGTCTCAAACTCCTGACTTCATTATACATTCATCTCAGCCTCCCAAAGTGCTGGGATTACAGGCATGAGCCACTGCACCTGGCCTGACTGGAGCACATTTAACTGCGATAAGAAAGTTGTAAGAGGGAGAAGCTGAAAGTAGGAAAGAAAAGGAATCCTCAGTAGTGGGAGGATTTTGAACTCTAGCCTGGTGTTGAAGGGTGGGGTATAGATGCATGCAGAGAAGACTGGGGGGAAGCAGATTTGGGGAAAGTAAAGAGGAGCATTGACCAGAGAAACAACATGGAAGATTTGCCTATAGAATGGAACTCACCAGCAGATTGTCATCTGATTTTAACCTGTACTTATGCAAGGACAGCTTGGACAGTTTTGTTTTATTTGAGACAGGATATAGTGCAGTGGCGCCATCTTGGCTCACTGCAACATTGCCTCTCCCTCCTTAGCCTTTGAGTGGCTAGGACCACAGCTGTGTACCACCACACCTGGCTGTTTTTTTGTATTTTTAATAGAGATGGCGTGTCCCCATGTTGCCCAGGTTGGTCTCAAATTCCTAAGCTCAAACGATCCGCCCCACTCAGCCTCTGATGGTGCTAAGATTACAGGTATGAGCCACTGCACCCAACCAACAGATTTTATTTTCCCTAGTCACTTTTTAACCTGTCAGTGTTTTGCTTCCACCACTGTACCAATTTATGAAAGTCAGAGAAATGAAAATAAGGAAATGCTGCCTATTTATTTTCCACTGCCTTTTTTTTTTTTTTTTTTGAGACACAGTCTCACTCTGTTACCCAGGCTGGAGTGCAGTGCTGCAGTGTCGGCTCACTGCAACTTTGCCCCTCCTGGGTTCAAGTGATTCTCCTGCCTCAGTAGGATTAGCTGGGATTATAGGCGTGCACCACCACGCCTGGCCAGTTTTTCTGTTTTTAGTAGAGATAAGAGTTTTGCTGTGTTGGCCAGGCTGGTCTTGAACTCCTGACGTCAGGTGATCCACCTGCCTTGGCCTCCCAGAATGCTGGGATTACAGGCGTGAGCTACCGCACCCATCTGCCACTGCCTATTCTTGTTAGCCATGCTGGGAAGAGAGTTGAAACTATGTTAAATGGCATTTGGGGATTGCGTGTTTCATGTATTCTTATATTCCATTTATAGAGGTAACCTTTCCCTTTCTCAATTTTTAGGCCTTTTCTGATGCCATTAAAAAATGGCAGGAGCTATCACCAGAAACCAGTGGAAAAAGGAAGAAGAGAAAAGAAATGAATCAGTATTCTTACATAGATTTCAAGTTTGAACAAGGTAATGCAAACTGTGTTGCTGGCAGTGTGTAGTTGCAACGCTGTACCTTTTCTTCCCACAGTCAGTGAAGGAAGCCATGCTACAGGTGTCTGCCAAGCATCTGACCAGGCCAGTCCAAGGAGTGACTGACAGGGACTACTTTCACAGCACATCAAAATTTTTAGAAAGTGGCTGCACTTGTTGGCTTCCTTCTTCATACTTAAGATAAACTGTGACAGAAAAATTTTGTGTGCTGTTTGAAAAATTCATGTGTGGGAAGGTATTTGAGTATGCTGTTAAGCTTGGGGAAGAAAACTGGTCTTGAAGGCTCGGTGATAATTGACTGTATTATTAGGTAAAAACTACCCGGACTTATGAATGAGGGCTTACTGCAGAGGGTCACTTACGCACCTGAGAGAATGGCTAATAGCCACATGTTTCTCCAAAATTCTGTCATTCTTATTGATGAAATCATTGCTGGAAACTCTTTTGAAGAGGTTACTTCAGGTCTAATCCCCAAAAATGTAAACTTGTTGAGTTTTATAACAGATTGTATCTGAGTTGCTTGTACTCAGTAAAGGAGTTTACTACAACTTTTTCTAGAAATCATGCCATAAACAAGAACATTTCCCTTTTCTTTTCTCTTGCCTTTCTGTTACATGTATACTTAATTACTGCACTTGATTTCAGGTATAACTAAGTGGAAACTTGAGTAACTATAAAGTTGGAAAGAATTTGAATTTACTATGAACTCTTCAGTATCTAAAAGAAAATCCCTTAGGCTATGACTCCTGAGGTTGCTAAGCCAATCTGTGGAGCATTGCTCTGCCAACATGACATTATCCCTGGCCTGTGGCAGAATGTAGAACTGGGGACAGTATGCAGGTGGATTTTCATTCAGCCAAATTTACCCAGAGTTCACAACAGGCATCTATAGCATTTGTGTCTGACTTCAGTGGTGCAGAAAATACTACTTTGCAAGATAGTTTACTCCCCTGTTGGTCATCTCTGTCTTTTAGACAGTTCTTCCTTTATATTAAGTCAGTATATACTTTCCTCAAATGTCCTGCCATGGTTGTGTTTCTTGCCTTCCACCACTGTACAGTGGTGGAATCTGGAGAGACAGATTTTGGCTGTTGCCCCTTCGTCAGCCTGACTGCCCTTCTCCCCTTCCCTGTAGGCCCTTCTCTAGCTTGTCAGGGTCTTTTTGAAAGTTGGGGTGTAGAAGACCAGACATCATATTCCGCATGAGGTCTGCTCACATTCAGCCTTGGTCTTTTCACCCACATTGCTGTCAAGTCATACTCTAGGTTTTGCTGCATCTCACATTTTTCCCTGTAAACTTGATTTTATTTGCTTCAGTCTCTTGTTTTAGGAATAGCAGTTTAATTCAGATGCTGATTATTAAATTGTACTTATCAGATAATATTTTTTTTTTTTTTTTTTTTTTTTTTTTTAAGACTGAGTTTCACTCTTGTTGCCCAGGCTGGAGTACAATGGTGCGATCTTGGCTCACTGTAACCTTTGCCTCCCAGGTTCAAGCAATTCTCCTCCCTCAGCCTCATGAGTAGCTGGGATTACAGGCATATTCCACCATGCCTGGCTAATTTTGTATTTTTAGCAGAGACAGGGTTTCTCCATGTTGGTCAGTCAGGCTTGTCTTGAACACCCAACCTCAGGTCATCCGCCCGGCTCAGCCTCCCAAAGTGCTGGGATTACAGGCATGAGCCATTGCGCCCTGCCATTATCAGATAATCTTTAAGGACCCTGGAAGTATAATATAGAAAATATACTTGATTTATATTGGTAGTTTAATGTTTATGACTCACACTTAGCCTTTTTTAACAGCGTTTTATAAGAACGTGGGCTAAGAATCCTTCATCTGTTCCAGGAATCCCATTTTTCTCCTTTTCAGTTTGTTTTCTATCTAAGCACTGCTCTTTGGGCTATAATTGCTTGACTCAAGAGTGAAACAGAGTTCTCCCTGCTCTGTCCTTTTTATGGTCATGCAGGAAAATACATTAGAGGGAATTTTATAGACTTAATTACATTTATTTTAAAAATAAAGGACTGAAAATAACTCTTACTACTTGAACATGGTGAACTACAAAAAGAACTGAGTAAAGATGAAAGAAATAATAGAAGGTGAAAAAAATTTAATTTATGGCATTGATAATTATAGTAATTAACATTTATTGAGTACTTAATATGTACCAGGCACTTTTCTAAGTGCTTTAATGGATTAACTTATGTTTCAAATAGCCTTATGAGGTGTATGTGCCATTGTTATTTTACAGAAAAAAACTGAAGCACAGAGAGGTTAAGTAATTTGCAAGATGTTTCATAGCAAGTAGCCGACCTGGGAATCTGACTTCAAAGCTTACTGTCTATACATATGTGTTTGTATTCTCATAATACCAAAAACTGTGGGGTTTTTGTTTTTTGGGTTTTTTTTTGTGGGCGGTGGACAGAGTCTTGTTCCTGTCACCCAGGCTGGAGTACAATGGCGTGATCTCGGCTCACTGTAACCTTCGTCTCCCGGGTTCAAGTGATTTTCCTGCCCAGCCTCCCGAGTTGCTGGGATTACAGGTGTGTGCCATCATGCCTGGCTAATTTTTGTATTTTTAGTAGAGATGAGGTTTCACCATGTTAAACAGGCTGGTCTTGAACTCCTGACCTCAGGTAATCCGCCTGCCTCGGCCTCCCAAAGTGCTAGGTTTACAGGCATGAGCCACTGTGCCAGGATCCAAAAAATGGTTTTCTGAAGAAAAAGTTTAAATTAAAAAAACTAGTGAGAATGAGCAAGAGAAAAGGAGAATCAAAATAAAATGTATTAGGAACCAGATGGTAAATGTTAACATCAAGAGATGACCAATAAATTGAAAATCTGGATGAGATAAAGTTTTCTAGTAAAATATAAATTGGCCAGGCACTGTGGCTCACACCTATAATTCCAGCACTTCGGGAGACCTCAGGGCTGGTGGATCGCTTGAGCTCAGGACTTCAAGACCAGCCTGGACAACATGGCAAAATCCCATCTCTACAAAAAAATACAAAAAAATTAGCTGGGCTTGGTGGCACCTGCCTGGGTAGTCCGAGCTCCTCAGGAAGCTGAGGCAGGAGGATTGCTTGAGTCCAAGAGTTGAGGCTGCAGTGAACTGTGAATGTGCCACTGCACTCGAGCCTGAGCAACAGAGCAAGACTCTGTCTCAAAAAAAAAAAAATATCATAAATTATCAAATCAGCAAAAGAAAACCTGAAGAGATCAATTACCTATCTGTTATTTGTCATTCTGCTATCTTTTATTCTCATGTTATAATATATTGTGGTGAATATAGCCTCTATTCCTTCAGCCCCTTATATATTTGAATGCTTTCAAAATAAAAATGACTGAAAAACATTCAGCACATTTGCACCCACCAGAATGGTTAAAATTAAAAACTGAAGATAGGTGTTGGTAATGACGTGGAGTGACTGGAACTCATGCATTGTTGATAGAGGAAGGGTGTAAACAGGTACAATGGAAAACTGGCATTATTTTCTAAAGCTGAAAGTAAGCCTATCCCATGATCTAGCAATTCCCAGCTACATTATGGACATACATTGACCAACAAATAGCTATACGCAGCACTATTCAGATTAACCCAAAACAATAAACCCATGTCCTCAGTAGCGAAATAGATAATAAATTGTGGTATATTCACATAGTGCACTTCTGACAGGTAGGAGATGCCTTCCAATTGGAGCATAAACAGAGGGAAAAAACCAGAAAGGTCAAAGAATGGGTGGTAGATTGGCAAATGGTATGAAGCTCAGTCTTTCCAAATGGTAGAATGTGATAAATCATGAAACATACTGCCAGAGAGAAGGTGGAGGATGAGGCCCGGAAAAATGGACATGGCTGGCCCACATTCCTAACACTTGTCTGCATGCTTTTGCATTGTTGTATATCTTCTAGGTGACATAAAAATAGAAAAGAGGATGTTCTTTCTGGAAAATAAGCGGCGACACTGTAGGTCCTATGACCGGCGTGCTCTCCTTCCAGCTGTGCAGCAAGAGCAGGAGTTCTATGAGCAGAAAATCAAAGAAATGGCAGAGGTAGGAAGATGTGCTCTGGTCTTGGGATGTGTTTCTGGGATTCTAGTTTGCTCTCAGGGTTTAGTTAGTACAAAACTGTCTTTTAAGATTTCCCTTTTCTTTAGAGAGTGATTAACTTGGATATATGACAACGTTTTTAAAGTTAAAGAAAAATGAGTTTTGTCATAATACTTATGTATGTGGTTTCATAAATCAGATTTATGTTAGAAAATAGAAAATTTTTAATTGGAGCTTTGTGTATCTCACCTCCTCCCTCAACCTCTAATGGAGAAAAACCAGAAAGAGATTCCATTTCGCTCTTAAATTTTTCTAAATGTAGGATCAAATGTGCAAGTCAGCTGGAATGTATATATTGGTTGTTTAATAAGTATCTTCTAGACCAGTGGCTCTCAAAGTGTGACCCAGAGATTCCTGGGTTTCCCAAGACTCTCTTGGAGGTCTGCAAGGTCAAACCTCTCGTAACTATGCAAGACATTACAGTCACCCTTAAACAACATGAGGGTTAGGAGTGCTATTCCCCTATGCAGTTGATGAAAGTCTGCATATATTGTTTGACTGCCCCAGAACTTAACTTTGAACAGCCTGCTGTTGACAGGAAGCCTTACCCATATAACAGTCAATGAACACGTTTGGTATGTTTTGTGTATTACAGGCTGTATTCTTACAATAAGGTAAGCTAGAAAAAAAAATGTTATTAAGAAAATGATAAGGAAAATGGACTTGAATTAAATGGAAGAGTGGATCAGGATGAGAAGGTCTTTATTCTCATGGTCTTTACGTTGAGTAGGCTGAGGAGGAGGGGTATGTTGGTTTTGCTGTCTCAGGGTGGCAGAAGCAGAAGAAAATCAGCAAATAAATGGGTCCCCACAGTTCACATCTGTGTTGATCAAGGAAAACTATTTGCTTTTTCACCATATTGAATTTGTACCAGCAGAACAAAAGCAGTGTTGCCTTGGCATGTATCAGTCCAGTGGCACAGAGCCATCCTCATAATCATTGTTTTCTTCACCACCAATCTCTTTCATTTTTAAGATATACCAGTTTCACCTAAAAATGTCTTTGATAGGCCAGGCAGGGTAGCTCACACCTGTAATCCCAGGCATGCTTTGGGAGGCCGACGAGGGCAGATCGCAAGGTCAGGAGTTTAAGACCAGCCTGGCCAACGTGGTGAAACCCTGTTTCTACCAAAACTACAAAAAAATTAGGTGGCACCTGTAATCCCAGCTACTCAGGAGGCTGAGGCACAAGAATCGCTGGGAGGCAGAGGTTGCAGTGAGCTGTGATCAGGCCACTGCAGTCCAGCCATGGTGGCAGAGCAAGACTCCATCTCAGGGGGATAAAAAGTCTTTGATAAAGCAGTAAAAATTATTTTACCAAATTTTAACCCTTGAAAACATCTTTTTAATATTCTGTGTAACAAAATGAAATGCTTCTGCGACATCCCAGGATATGAAGCTTGTCTTATATCCAAGTATGAGGAAAGCACTTGTGCAACCGAGCCACAAAGCAGCTGCATTGGCCACTTTTTACTTGGAAAAAAGTGACTGACAGAAAAACTATGATTATTCAAAATTAGGTATTTGGCAGGCATTTTCTCAAAAATGAAGTGATCATTTTTGAGCAAAATTCTAGATTTTAAAGCAGAAACTGGAATTTTTTTTATTATTTTCATTCATCTGTTACAGAATCACATTAATTAATATCACTGATCTTATCAGACAAGTATTTAAAGTATTGGCAAATTGATGGATGTATTTTAATTGATTGTACTCATTTATTTTTGGTGATGTTCACATTGTCCCATCTCTGGCTAGTGGCTGCCCCTTAAAGTTAGTCTCTCTTTACCTGACCCCAGTAGTCTCTGACAACATCCTTGCTTTTGGGCACAGCAAAGTGACCTCGTTTCAACTTCTGCTTTCTCTGACCTGGACTCAACAATTTCTCCAAAGTGGCTTCTTTGCTTTTTTTTCTTTTATTTTCTGACAGAGGATCCCCATGTGTCACCCAGGCTGGAGTGCAGTGACGCAATCATGGCTTACTGCCTCAACCTCCTGGGTTCAAGCAATCCTTCCACATCAGCCTCCCTAGTAACTGGGACTACAGGTGTGTGCCACCACACTGGACTAACTTTTTTGTAGAGCCTGTGTTTCCCCATGTTGTCCAGGCTGGTCTTGAACTTCTGGCCTCAAGCTGTCCTCAGCCTCAGCCTCCAAAGCGTTGGGGTTACAGGCACGCACCACCATGCCCTGCATGTCCATACCCTTTATTTTCTTTTCTCTATGCTAAAAATCTTGGTTCTTAATAACATGAATAACATTCTTGTCAGATTATATCTGAGAATATAAAATTAAAATATTTTAAAGTCACTTAAAATAAGTCTTGGTGCTTATGCCATTAACTTGATAAACAAATTTCTGGCCAGGCGCAGTGGCTCACGCGTGTAATCCCAGGAGCTTGGGAGGCCAAGGCAGGTGATCACTTGAGACCAGGAGTTCAAGATTAGCCTAGCCAACATGGCAAAACTCAATCTCTACTAAAAATGCAAAAATTAACAGAGCATGGTGGCACACACTTATAATCCCAGTTACGTGGGAGGCTGAGGCAGGAGAATCACTTGAACCTGGAAGGTCAAGGTTGCTGTGAGCCAAAATCGTGACCCTGCATTCCAGCCTGGGCAACAGAGCAAGACTGTCTCAAAAAAAAGGATGGTGAGGTTGGGCATAGTGGCACATGCCTGTAATCCCACTACTGCTGGGTGTGGTGGCTCACACCTGTAATCCCAGTACTTTGGGAGGTCAAGGTGGGCCTCACCTAAGGTCAGGAGTTCGAGACTAGCCTGACCAACATGGAGAAACCCTGCCTCTACTAAAAATACAAAATTAGCTGGCTGTGGTGGCACATGCCTGTAATCCCAGCTATTCGGTGGGCTGAGGCAGGAGAATCGCTTGAACTCAGGAGGCGGAGGTTGTGGTGAGCCAAGATCGTGCCATTGCACTCCAGCCTGGTTAACAACAGCAAAACTCTGTCTCAAAAAAAAAAAAAAAATCCCAGCACTTTGAGAGGCTAAGGTGGGTGGATCATGAGGTTAGGAGTTCAAGACCAGCCTGGCCAATATGGTGAAACCCTGTCTCTTCTAAAAATACAAATGACAATTAACTGAGTGTGGTCGCACGAGTCTACAGTTGTAGCTGCTCGGGAGGCTGAGGCAGGAGAATCACTTGAACTTGGGAAGTGGAAGCTCTAGTGAGCCAAGATTGCACCACTGCACTCCAGCCTGGGCGACAGAGTGAGACGCCATCTAAAAAAAAAAAAATGGGTTTATATGTTTCAGTTTATTTTGAACTTTTACAGAAAATTTTTTTTTTTTTTTGAGACAGAGTCTTGCTCTGTCACCAAGGCTGGAGTGCAGTGGCAGGATCTCGGGATCTCGGCCCACTGCAACCTCTGACTTCCGTATTCAAGCAATTCTCCTGCCTCAGCCTCACGAGTAGCTGGGATTACAGGCGTGTGCCACCATGCCTGGCTAATTCTTGTATTTTTAGTAGAGTTGGGGTTTCGCCATGTTGACCAGGCTGGTCTCGAACTCCTGACCTCAAGTGATCTCCCGGCTTGGCCTCCCAAAGTGCTGGGGTTACAGGCATGAGCCACTGCACCTGGCCCTTTACTTTGTTTATATATAACCATTATCGTTAGTCTCTGGTTTATCTTTCCTTATTTTATGCGAAAGCAGATATGTATATGTATTTTTATATACCCGTCTTTCTTATCCAGTTAGTAGCAGACTTTGCCAGGCATGGTAGCTCACACCTGTAGTCCCAGCTACTCGGGAAGCTGAAGTGGGAGGATTTCTTGAGCCTGGGAGGTTGAGGCTGCAGCGAGCCAAGATCGCACAACTGCACTCCAGCCTGGGCAACAGAGTGAGATCCTGTCTCATAAATAAATTAATTTAGTTCAATCCCAAATAGTGGCAGACTCTTCTGCAACTGCATTTTTCATTTAACCATGCATCCTGGCAATTAATTTACAGCAATTCATAGAGATTTTTCTCTTTCCTATTTGAAACTGACTGGTATACTTTTTTATGTAATACCACAGTTTATTCAGTCATTCCCCTAATGATGGACTTTTAGGGTTGTTCCCAGGTTTTCAATATTATAAATAATGCCATGATAAATAAATCTGTGCATACATCATTTCCTGTTTCTGCCCAGGTGCATCTTTGGGCTAGACTCTTGGAAGTGGCATTGATGACTCTGCCAGCTTCTGGCCAGTGTGGTTGTCCTGCATTCTCACCAGTAATAAGTGAGGATGCCCACTGCCACACAGCCTTGCCAAAGAAATCTGTTGTGAAACTGTTTTTTTTTGTTTTGTTTTGTTTTGTTTTTTTGTTTTTTGAGAGAGTATCAGTCTTGTTGCCCAGGCTGGAGTACAATGGTGCAATCTTGGCTCACTGCAGCCTCTGCCTCCCAGGTTCAAGCTCTCCTGCCTCAGCCTCCCGAGTAGCTGGGATTACAGGCACATGCCACCAAGCCCAGCTAATTTTGTGTTTTGCAGAGTTGAGGTTTCTCCATGTTAGTCAGGCTGGTCTCGAACTCCTAACCTCAGGTGATCCACCCACCGCAGCCTCCCGCTTGCCTCAGCCTCCCAAAGTGCTGGAATTACAGGTGTGAGCCACACACCCGGCCAAACTTAGTTTTTACCTGTTCAATTTGTTGTTTGTTGATACCATTCTTTGCTATTCAAAGTGTTTTATGTCTCAGCCTTTTCCCTTTTACTACAGTTTCATACTTAAGAAAAATTGTTGTATATTTTCTAGTTGTCTGGTCCACTTAAAATTTATTCACAGGTGACTTTCTGAACTGCTGAACTATGTAATTGAAGAGATGATAATACTGGGGTTATGTTTATGGAAATAAATACTAAATAGTGCCATCTTTACTAAATTTATGTCTGAATATGTGCTTTATTTGTTCTTTAGCACGAAGACTTTTTGCTTGCCCTGCAGATGAATGAAGAACAGTATCAAAAGGTAGTTTGAAATCTCACCTTGTTTATTCTGGGCATTTTCATGGGCTGTTTTCTTTTACCATGTTCTGTCAGCGTTTTTGATGGCAAATTTGTTTTTGGATACCTCCTGTTGATCTGCTGAGTTTGTAGTTCTGCCAAGTTATAGTCAGATACATGATCTAGTATAGTCACTTTTATACCACACCGAATCAGAATTGAAGGAAGTTAATAGATGTTCCTCTTAAAAATCATTACCTGACATTTATCAGATAGCCTCACAAAGGAAAGTTTATAACTTAGGTATCATTTAGAGTTAAAAGAACATGTCTAACCTCAGGGCAAGATGGGTTTCTGTATGGTGTCTACCGCTCTCACATAGTGACCTTTTCTTATTTTCATTTTTTTTTTCAGATGGAGTCTTGCTCTGTCACCCAGGCTGAGGTGCAGTGGCACAGTCTTGGCTCATTGCAACCTCTGCCTTCTGGGTTCAAGTGATTTCCCTGTCTCAGCCTCTCAAATAGCTGGGACTACAGGCATGCGCCACCATGCCCAGCTAATTTTTGTATTTTTAGTAGAATCAAAGTTCTACCATGTTGGCCAGGCTCATCTCAAACTCCTGACCTCAGTTGATCCACTTGCCTTAGCCTCCCAAGGTTATGGGATTACAGACATGAGCCACTGCATCCAGTCAGTGACGTTTTCTAATGTGGTATAAGAATGGGTTGGTCGGTGGGAACCATGGCTCACGTCTGTAATCTTGGCAGTTTGGGAAGGCCAAGATGGGAGGATTGCTTGAGTCCAGGAATTCAAAACCAACCGGGTTCAACATAGCAATACCCATTTCTAATAAAAATTTAAAATAAATAAAAGAATGGAGCCAGGCATGGTGGCTCATGCCTGTAATCCCAGCACTTTGGGCAGCCGAGGCGGACAAATCACGAGGTCAGGAGTTTGAAAACAGCCTGGCTAACGTGGAGAAACCCTGTCTCTATTAAAATACAAAAATTAGCCAGGCGTACTGGCGGGCGCCTGTAATCCCAGCTACTAGGGAGGCTGAAGCAGGAGAATTGCTTAAACCCGGGAGGCAGAGTTTGCAGTGAGCCAAGAAACACGCCTCTGTACTCCAGCCCAGGGGGACAGAGTGAGCTGCCATCTCAAAAAAAAAAAGGGACGGAAAGAAAAGAAATGGGTTGGTGACTGGATCAGTTGCTATACTTAATAAAAGGAGTCAATAGCCTGGTCCATTACTTGACATTGCTGCTTTAGTTAGCTTCAGTAGTCCCTTAAAATAAAGCGCAAACTTGGATATGACCCCTTCACACTCCTTATGACAAGAACAAAATTCAGCTTTTGAAAGCTTTTAGAATAACATCTTTCAGGCTCCTTATTCTTCCTTTTTATAGTCACATTCGCATCTGAGTACAGATTTTGTAGTTCTCTTTGCACCATGGAATTGAATATGATAACTTTATACAAAGAGTTACTCTGAAGAATACCCCCAAAAAAACCCATAAAAACCTCTCTATCTTTAGGTATGGATTAATATTGTGCTAGTATCTTGAGCTAGATTTATAAGGCGTGTAACAACATATCATTGTTTAATGGCCCCTAAAATGTGTTGCTTTTTACCTCAGAATTCATGTGGGAGATGGGAGAGAGATGAGGATGGGAGACAAGGCTCCCTCTCTGCTTGAGTGCAGGACATTTCATGTATGTTCCTTGACTGCTTGCAGGACGGCCAGCTAATTGAGTGCCGCTGCTGCTATGGGGAATTTCCATTTGAGGAGCTGACGCAGTGTGCAGATGCTCACTTGTTCTGCAAAGAGTGTCTCATCAGATATGCCCAAGAGGCAGTCTTTGGATCTGGAAAGGTAAGAACTGTGTAATATGTCCTATGTATATAGGACACATTCCTGGAGTTTGAGGAGACTATGTTTATAGATAAGTGTAAGTGCCTCTTTCAGGGTAAGGTGGAATTCTGCTGGTACACTTAATGTGTGCATTACCTGATTTGCATGATTATATTGGTTCTCTAAGCACAGCAGATTTCTTTCCAGAGAATGGTAGAATTCTTCCATGCCCCCATGCCTAGCCCAAAAGGAGCACCTATTTCACTCATCATCTTATTCATAATCAAAGTGAAGGTTACCTCAAAAAGAGAGAACCTTGCAGCCTCTTGGGGTAAATACATGTTAAATTAACATAACTTTATACAAGATCATATTTTTCTCTCCAAAATCAGTTTCTCTGGACACCAGCATAACAAACAGAGTATGGCAGTTTTACATTGTTTTATACCACTAAGTTTATGGTATTTTGTTCCAGCAGCTATAGAAAACTAACACAGTGATTAAGAAGATGACTCTTTCTGGGAGGCTGAGGCAGGTGGATCACTTGAGTTCAGGAAGGCCAGCCTGGCCAACATACAAAACCTTGTTTCTACTAAAAATACAAAAATTAGCCAGGCAAGGTGTTGTACACCTATAATCCCAGCTCCTCAGGAGGTTGAGGCACAAGAATTACTTGAACCCGGGAGGTAGAGACTGTGGTGAGTCAAGATGACACCACTGCACTCCAGCCTGGGTGACAGAGACTCTGTCTCCAAAAGAAAAAAAAAGAAGATGGCCTTTCGGTGCAGTGGTTTACACCTGTCTGTAATCCCAGCACTTTGGGAGGCCAAGGAGGGCAGGTCACTTGAGCCCAGGAGTTTGAGACCAGCCTAGGCAACACGCTGAAACCCCGTCTGTACAAAAAAAATACAAAAATTACCTGGGCATGGTGGCATGCATATCTGTAGCTACTCAGGAGGCTGAGGTAGAAGCCACCACATTCCAACCTGGGCAACAGAGTTAAGACCCCATCTCAAAAAGCTGAGGGCCTTTTTACATCCCCAACCATACATAAGACACATTGACATCTGTGTGGCTAGGTATGCTGAAAACTTGCCATAAAATGCCTAACTTAGGTCTAATCCTAAGACAAATCAAATTGAGAGACATTCTACAAACTTACTGGCCAGTACTTTTCAAAAGTGTCAAAGCTGTAAAAGACCAAGAAATACTGAGAAACTCAGGTTAGAAGAGACTAGGGAGACATGATGACTAGATGCCTTGTGGGATCCTGGGCCAGAAGAAAAGACATTAGTGGAAAGACTGGTCCCATTAATGGTATCAGGCCACTGTCAGCTTCCTGGTTTTGACGTAAGATGTTAGCATTAGGGGCTGGGAGCGGTTGCTCATGCCCGTAATCCCAGCACTTTGGGAGGCCGAGGTGGGTAGATCACAGGATCAGGAGTTCAAGACTAGCCTGGCCAAGTTGGTGAAACCCAGTCTCAAGTAAAAATACATAAATTAGCCTGGCACAGTGGCACACACCTGTAGTTACAGCTACTCCAGAGGTTGAGGCAGGAGAATTGCTTGAACCTGGGAGGCAGAGGTTGCAGTGAGCTGAGATCATACTACCGCATTCCAACCTGGGTGACAGGACAGGACTCAGTCTCAAAAAATTAAAGTTTTTGTTTTTTCAAAGAGCATGACCTTTGGAGTCAAGTAGCGTGTGTTGGACCATGCCCACCCCAACCATACCAGCTCTGTGATATTGAGCAAATTAAATTCCTTATGCCTGTTTCTTCCTCTGAAAAATGGAAATAATCATAGCATTATTTTGAAAGCTAAATGAGGTGAAGAATTTAAAGAACTTATTGTTTGACACATGGTAAATGCTTCATAAATTTTAACTAGTTATTTTTCACTGTTGTCTTTTTCAATTTGTTTTCTTTGGTGTCTGTCTTTTGTGGGAAGCATTCCTTATGTCTGACACTTTTTATTCATGTTAAAGAGCTGTTTGAAAGCTGTGTGAGTAGTGGGGCTTATAAAACAGTGAGTTTGACTCTAGGTGCCTAGGAGCCAGTTAGCTTTTATGTTATGAACCTGAATGACCCTTCAGTCTCTTCCCTGTGGTGGTTCAGTCTGCCTCCTGCATAGTGGGTGTGGGCCTGTTTTCCAACATTCTGGAACTAAGTGGGAGGAAGGAGCTGGAGAATTATCTGTTCATTTTGCAGACTTCATTTCAGGCTCTGACTTCAGGCCACCCTTCAGCTCTGCTTTCCTCTATGACTGGTTCCCAGGCCAGAGCCTCGTGGTCCAGTTGTTCAGAAAATTTTCTTGCTTTCTCTCAGAGTCTGCCAATTCCTTCTGAAGCGGGTGGAAACTAGAGGCTCTACCCATCTTCCTGTTGTCAGTTTATTACTTTGAGTCTCCACCCCTCCCACCACTCAGCTCTGCCTTCCAGAGGGTCTCCAGCTTTCTAATAATCTCTAGAGGGGAACAACTTCTCCCCAGCATCTCCTTTTTAGAGCCTAAGCTATGGACTTCTCTGGTCTGCTAAGTCATTTACCCTTCCTCCACTTTCCATCTTTATGGATTGTGATTTGGGCTGTTAGAGGTCATCTAGTGATATCAAAGATGTACTGAATTTTTGTTTCATGGTTTCCTTGATTTAAGTGTGATTTCTCAGAGAAGAGCAGGCAAAGATATCTTTGCTCTGCTTGCTGTCTCGGGATCTGTGTTTTTAACCACTGATGCTTTTTATTTTTCTATAAATGGCATTGATTTTTTTTCTTTGCCTGTTCACCTTATTCTAGTCGGAGCTCAGCTGCATGGAAGGCAGCTGCACGTGTTCGTTCCCGACCAGTGAGCTGGAGAAGGTGCTCCCCCAGACCATCCTGTATAAGTACTATGAGCGAAAAGCTGAGGAGGAGGTTGCGGCAGCCTACGCTGACGAGCTTGTCAGGTTTGTTCTCAGGCAGTGTGCCATCTGCCAACCCTTCCCCATTGTGAAAACTACCTGGGCACTTGCGTCAGACGATGAGAATTGTGTGTGTCTTCCAGGTTTCTTGGCAGTTCTTGCTGAGAAATAAGATTATCAGTAATATTTTTTTAATTTTTTACACCTCAAAACCATTGAGTAACCAGTAATTCTATAAATGGAAAAATCTGCAGCTCAAACTTTTTTTTTGAGACGGAGTCTCACTCTGTTGCCCAGTCTGGAGTGCAGTGATATGATCTTAGCTCACTACAACCTCCGCCTCCTAGGTGTAGACTCATGCCTCAGCCTCCCATAGCCTGGATTACACGCATGCGCCACCACGTCTGGCTAATTTTTGTATTTTTAGTAGAGAACAGTTGCACCATTTTGGCCAGGCTGGTCTCAAACCCCTGACCTTGATCCACCCACCTCGGCCTCCCTAAGTGCTGGGACAACAGATGTGAGCCCCCATGCCTGACCTGCAGCTCAAACTTCTGTCTACATATCTTGGCACCCCCTAATCTTCTGGCCCATAGATAAAATCACGGTGCCCTGGGCTAGAGGGAAATTGGTATATGCAAGGAGTTCTCATTAATGTTGGGACTGGTTTATTGAGTGGTTTGTACTGAGTTAGGACCTTGAGTGGTGCTTATGTTTCCTGATAACCAGCACAAAGAAGAGCTCAGTCTGTGTTTTAAGGAAAACTAAGGAGTATAAAAGGGATGTGAATGTCCAGCTCAAAACTCCCATCTTCATATGAACAGCCATTTGGAGCTGGAACCAAATCAGGCTTTAATGTTTGAAGTAATGTCACTTGTGCTGTTCTGACTCTAGGTGCCCCTCCTGTAGCTTTCCTGCTCTATTGGACAGTGATGTGAAGAGGTTCAGCTGTCCTAATCCTCGCTGCCGAAAGGTAGGGAGGCAAATTTTTTTCTAGATGTATATTGAATTATGGTATTACGGGCTGTCCTGATGACCCAAATATCTGCTGTTTATCTGACTGCTGATGTATAAAAAGAATTTGAGTGCTTTCCTTTTCATAAGCAAATGAAGATGAGTACTTTGTAAGTAACGGTTGAGATTATGGGAGCCACTCGTGGCACTCCAGTTAACAAAGCTCTGGATTCCTGTTTTATGTCATATTCTTATAAGGACAGCTGCTACAATGTAAAGTGGAAGTATTTAGTTGTTTTCCCTACTGTGTCAACATTTTTCTTGCTCTTTTCGCTACCTGTGCTCAAACATCCCCACTCCTCCCCCCCCCGCCACACACACATATACCCCTTTTGCCATTTTCAGTGTCCAAGCTACACTTCTTTGATTAAAGAACTGGGCATCATAGTGGCATGTCCTTCACATCTGGTAGGTTATTTATTCGACTGTTTCTTCTCATAAGAACTGACTATATCAGGTGAAAACAGAGCTATCTAGGCACATTACTGTTACAGGTCTTTCTTCCTTTTAACTTGGCTCCCACTCTTTGAACTAAGACTGTCTTAAAATTTATCAACTATTTAGAAGCCACTTAGAGTTTTTAGTGAATATTAACATCCACTTAGACAAATATGTTTTAAGCCATTTTTCTAAAATTACATGATTAGAGTTTAACAGTGCAATAGCTTTGCCTTGGGGAGAGTCAAAAAATTAATGTAGAGATTAGAAAAGGAAGAAGAAACTAAACTAATAGATCAAAACTTTATTTCTTTTTTTTTCAGCATTAATATTTCTAGCCATTTTGTATATTCACACCCCAGGCTGTTGCTATAACAGTTACCCCAATAGTCACTGGTATCTTGCAACTCTAAGAAAGCAGAATGCTCGGCTGTCCCTTGTATGCTTCCAGTGGGTCAGGTACTGGACTGCCTGGGGAGGTGACGCCTGTGCTAAGACACAGCAGATAAGGGGGAAGTTGCCAAAGGGCGGAAAGGGTAGGGGTGGAGTGGAGATGTAGAAATGTTCTCGGCCCCAGGAGTGACAGCAGCATGGATGCTTACTGGCACTAGCAGTGTCAAGGAGGCTTATAAGCTGGGTAGGGGCAGGCTCATGTAGAGCCTTGAGCACTCTGTCCTGAGGTAGAGAGAGAGAAAATATCAGGAGAGTCTACTTGGCTATCGAGTAGTCCAGGTAACAAATGTACAGTACTGTACGGCTGCTTAGGTCTTCATGAGTTGCTTAGAAGGAGCTCGGAACTACATTTCCTGGTAAGGTTTCAAATAACGTGGCAGATATTTGGACAAGTGAAAGTGCTTATGTACAATTAGGAAGGCCAAAGAAGAGAAGAGACCATTATTCTCTGAAGACTTTTTTTTTTTTTTCCCTGAAACAGGGTGTCACTCTGTCACCCAGACTGGAGTATAGTGGCACAATATCAGCTCACTGCAACCTCTACCTCCTGAGTTCAAGCAATTCTTCTCTCTCAGCCTTCCAGGTAGCTGGGATCAAAGGTGTGTGCCACCACGCCTAGCTAATTTTTATATTTTTAGTAAAGACGAGGTTTCACCATGTTGGCCAGGCTGGTCCTGAACTCCTGACCTCAAATGATCTGCCCACCTCAGCCTCCCAAAGTGCTAGGATTACAGGCATGAGCCACCATGCCTGGCCTGAAGACATTTAAAAGCAGCCTGCATTCCTTGCCTGGTGGCTCATGCCTATAATTCTAGCACTTTAAGAGGCTGAGGCAGGAGGATTTCTTGAGACCAGGAGTTCAAGACCAGCATGAGAGACTCTATCTCTACAAAAAAAAATTTTTTTAACTCAGCTGGGCATGGTGGTGTTTGCCCATAGTCCTAGCTACCTAAGAGACCAAGGCAGGAGAATTGCTCGAGCCCAGGAGGTTGAGGTTGCAGTGAGCCATGATTGCGCCACTGCACTCCAGCCTGGGTGACTGAGTAAGACCCTGTCTTTAAAAGAAAAGATTAAAAATAAAAGCCTGAGGGCACATACGAGTCTGGAACAGCATCTAGTGAGTATTATAAGAGCGTCAACTTGGGGTGTTGGTGGGAGCTTCCCAGGGGCCCTTAGGATCCCAAATAGGAACACCACACATATTGTCATTTCTATCTGTGGGAGGAATATACATGCCCTGCTGAACTTGGAGGTGACCATGTAGCTTCTTTTGGCCTATGAAACATGTGACCAAGTAGGTCACTTGCAGAAAAAGCCATAAAGGCATGTGGTGGGGAGTAATGTCAAGATGACAGACCCTCCTTTTCCCATAGAAATGCCAGTTCAACAACAGTGTAAGGACCATTTCTCTTTCTGGGAAATTTAGAAACCAGTTGCATCAAAGGCTGGAGAATTTGTGATGCTGGCTTTCCTGAGTTCCTCCCCCTGGCACAGCACCATATGATTGGGAGGAAAACTCCCAACTCCTGGCATCTCCCTGGGAAGGGGAAAGAACACTGGAACTTAATCTAATATTCCAACCTTTCAGGAGGGTACTCAAGGAACTGGTTTCTGTCTTGTCTCACAGGAAAGGGTACCAGTTGGGGGCCACTGAGGACAAATGGGATGGTGGAACTAGTATGTACTAACTCCTCATTACCCTCTCCCAGCTCCGTGCAGAACAAGTGGAAGAAAATTCCCATCTCTCTGCTTCTCTCAGGAGGAAAGGAGTTGGAGCGTGAGTCCAGCATTCTAGGTTTTCTGGAGCCTGCCCAAGACTCTGGTTTCTGTCTCACTTGATGGAGCAGTGCTGGGACCTGGTATGGTCTAAGTCCCTGGGGCTGCTGAGAACAAGAGAAAGTTGTACAGTTTGTACTGCTCCAGAGGACCCCATGGAACAGTAGGCAGAGTCCAGTGCACCTCGAAGGCTGCTTCTTGGGTCCAGAGGAAGGGAAGAGTAGAGCATATGTCCAACTTTTAGGCTTCTCCAGGGGCTTCCTGAGGGACTGGCTTCTGTCTCACCCAATTCAGTGCTGGCAGAACCCAACCTACTCTAGATGTCTGGGAGCTGCTGAGGCCAAAAAAAACCAAAATAAAAACCTGAGCACTTACATTAGCCCATAGTTTAGCAAAATCTTCTTGCACAAAGCCTATTTTAGAATAAAGTATGAGTATCTCATGTAATTTATTGAATACTGTACTGAAAGTGAAAAAGAGAATGATTGGGTGCTTGAATTACAGTTTCTACTGGATGTGTATCACTTTCACACCACAGTAAACTCAAAAAGTATAAGTTAAAGCATTGTAAGTTGGAGACCATCTGTGTGTGTACCCAACATCAGTGCACCCAAATATGTGAAGCAAATACTAATATCTGAAGGGGAAAATAGCAACACAAAAATAGTAAGAGATTGCAGTACCTCATTTTCGGTCATTGTTAGCACCACCAGACAGTTTAGTAAGGAAACTGCTGACTTGAACAACACTGTAGACCTAACAAACACATACAAAACATTCTAGCCAATAGGAACAGAAAATACTTTTTCTCCTCTAGTGCACATGGAACATTTTCAAGATAGAGAATATTAAATCATAATACAAGTCTTAACAAATTTAAGATCAAAATCATATTAAATATCTTTTGCGGCCATAAGGGAATGAACTTAGAAATCACAAACAGCAAGAAAATTCACAAAATAAGAGAATAAAGAACACCCTGTTTGGGCATGGTGGCTCCTGCCTGGAATCCCGGCACTTTGGGAGGCCGAGGCGGGCAGATCACCTGAGGTCAGGAGTTCCAAACCAGCCTGGCCAACATGGGGAAACTCTGTCTCTCCTAAAAATACAAAAATTAGCTGGGTCTGGTTGTGTATGCCTGTAATCCCAGCTACTTGGGAGGCTGAGGCAGGAGAATCACTTGAACCCAGGAAGCGGAGATTACAGTGAGCTGAGGTTGTGCCACTGCACTCCAGCCTGGGCAACACAGTGAGACTCTGTCTCAAATACATAGACACACACACACACACACACACACACACACGTGAGACTGTCTCAAAAACACACACACACTGAAAAGTTTTTTTCACTAAGATCAGGAACAAGGCAAGGATACCCACTTTCACCACTTGGGTGCTATATAACACTGGAATCTCTAGCTAGAACAATTTGGCAGGAAAAAGCAAAAGCATCCATATCCATGAGTTTCACAGATAACATGATCTTACACGTAAAAAAATTGTTAGAACTAATAAATTCAGCAAAGGTACAGGATACAAAATCTGCATATAAAAGCGAGTTGCATCTCTGTACACTAGCAAACACTCCAAAAAAGAGAAATTTAGAAAATCCAATTTATAGTACATCTAAAAAAGAATACTTAGAAACAACCGAGGAGTGGAGAAAGACTTATACACGGAAAATTACAAAAAATTGCTGAAATAATTAAGACATAAATAAATGGAAAGACATCCCTAAAATGCATATGGAACCACAAAGGATCCCAAATAACCTAGACAGTCTTGAGAAAGAAGATCAAAGCTGGAGGCCTCACTTCCTGACTTCAAAACATATTACAAAGCTACAGTAATGGAAACAGGCAGACTTGTAGACCAATGGAACATAATACAGTCCTCAAAAATAAATCCACACATTTATGATCAACTGATCTTCAACAAGGGTGCAAAGAATGCACACTGGCAGAAAAGGTAGTCTCTGATTAATGGTACTTGGTAAACCAAATACCCACATGCAAAAAAAAAATGAAATTAGACCCTCATACCATATCGTATACCATAACACAAAAATCAACTCTTTAAATGGATTAAAGACTAAGACTTAAGTATAAGACCTGAAACTATGAAAACCAGAAGAAAACATAGGTGGAAAGCTTCATGACCTCGGTCTTGGCAATGGTTTCCTGAGTTTGATACCAAAAACAAGGTGACAAAAGCAAAAAATAGGCAAGTGAGACTACTAAGATGCTTTCAGCCAAGAAGCCATCAACAAAGTGAAAAGGCAGCCTATGAAAAGGAATTGAAATCCTTTGAGAAAGGATCATAGAGAGCATGTTCCCGTGTTCTTTGCAGCGTTGTTCACAGTAGCCACAAGATGGAAACAACTTACATGTTCGTCAACAGATGAATGGTTAAAATATCGTATACTATGCAGCCTTTGAAAAGAAGGAAATCCTGGCACATACTGCAACACAGATGAACCTTGAGGACATTGTGCTCAGTGCAATTAGCCAGTCACAGAAGGACAAATACTACACAATTCCACTTAAACACAGGATCTAAAGTAATCAGACTCATAGAAGCACAAAGTAGAACCATGGGTGCCAAAGGCTGGATGAAGGCAAAGTTGGAAGTCACCGTGCAGTAGGGAGTTTCGGTCATGCAAGATGAAGTTGTTTAGAGACCAGCTGTACAACAGTTTGCTAATAGTTAATGACACTGTACACTTAAAAATGTGTTAGTTGGGTAGATATTGTGTTACGTGTTTTTACCACAATTTTTTTAAAGGACGTATAGGCATATAGTTTGTTTTATTTTCCCTCTGCCAAGAGGGATATGCAACGTGAGTAAGAACAAAGTCTCTCTTTTGAGCTACCGAGGTTTGAGTTTGTTTCAGCAGTATAACCTAGCACATCTTGACGGAGAAAGCTCACAAGGACCATAACTGACCATGGTGGTGGAGAACAGGAACAGATTTGAGAGGTAGAGAGTTAGAAGGTGGTGCGCTGCATGTGAAGTTGGGGAGAAGGCCAGAGGATTCACAGGCTTGTCTTGTGTGGGCCACTATGTAGTTGATGCTGTTTACAAAATTGGAAATGAAATCAAAAAGATTCAGAAGAAAAGATTATTTTTGTTTTGGACATGTTGAGTTTTTAGGGGAGACAATCAGAGTGTACGTGTTTTCACAATGTCGGGCACTTAGATTAGTGACTAGGGTCAGTAACATAGGGAGAGATCTAGGCTGGAAAAAGATTTTGGGGTCTGAAATGAGCAGCAGAAGGAGGAAAGAGGTGGAGGGCAAGGTGCCTATCAGGGAGATTATTAGTTTAGAAATGCTGGGCCACTAAGTTCAAAGTATGTCTTTTCATTTATTCACATCTTTTTATGCCCCTGGGCAACATTTTGCAGTGAAGAGAATGTATCTTATGATTACATGATTGATTACAGTATGCTTCAGAACTTGACTTTGACCTACAGATAGTAGCATTCACATTTTCATTTCTAATGTTAAGGTAGGGGTTGTAGGTGTTTGGCCCATCATGGAAAATAAAGTGAAAACTGCTACTGCATGGGGACCTGAGGCAGTGAGTGACAGCCTGGTGGAGCTGGCTTGGTGACCCATCAGTGGAATGAGAGAAATCCCCACCTTGTCCTTTGGATGGGAAAGGAGAGCTTATGCCTAAACCTTCTGTCCTTATTTGAGGGTGGTGGAATGAGTTGCCACTAGATGGCAGTGACTCTCCATGAGGAAAGGGTTTTCTCCTCTTGGGGGTTTCAAAAGTATGTGTCAGCAAAACACTGTTTTGTAAGCAGAATTGACACCATTCTTTCAGGCTCAGTACTAAAGCAAACCACTACATGCATTTAGACTTTAACATCTAAAATGTCCATGTTAGCAGCACATACGCATATACTTTTACCTTTCTCAATTGTGCAAATTCACCTTACGCCATTCTTGCTAGCGAGATGACTAAAGCAGTGACTAATCCTTGAGGATTCCCAATGTCTAAGAAATGAGCCACAAGCTAATTTTGACCCGTGTGAGACTAAGGACACCTGCTTTCTCATTCCAGTGTCTTCACCAGTAATATAAATTCCAATTGGCTTTTCAGGAACTTGTAGCTCTGGAATGAGGCATTTATGTTAATGCGCTATCTGGAGGAGGACTTGAATGCCTGGAATCATTCCCCTGGAATCCCTGAAGAACAAGACACTATATCTTTGATGAAATGGAGAGAGTCTTTGTTTCATTGATATGATGGAATGCTTTTGTCAAGGCTCTCAGCTCCCTTGTGTGTTCTCAGATAAAGAATTAATTAGTTTATTTTCAGCATGCTGCTTTTAGGAATGAATTGGGTGTATTTGGTGTGGAACTGAAGAGTGTTACATAAAAGAAGATTTGAAAGTGATGCTTCTGGAATATGTGTTCTTAGGGTCAGAAGTTTCACTATTGAGTCTTTTCTGCCTTGCTACAGCCATAACTTTGCTTTATAAACTCAGAGGTATGTAAGCCAAGCTTTCCAGAAACTTAGCGCCACGAGGTGGAGGTTTAGGCACACTCACAAAGCAAGTGCTAAGGATGAGAGACCATCAGGTGGTGAGAGTTTAATCAGAGTAACTGAAGAGCAGCATCTGGTGTAGAGTCTTTTCATAGAAACTGCAAATGTGTGTGTGATTGTGTAACCACTCATCTTTTCCCAGTGTCACTTGTATTTATTTATCCTTTCTCACTTGCCAGCTCTCTACCCTGCTTATCTTTTTCTGCCTTTTCCAGGCCCCATGCTATTCTTTGTAGCATTTGTTGTTATTAACTTTACAGCCGTGAAACACAACCAAAATTCACATCTTCAGTGAACCAGTTTGTTGGTTAAAAAACAGGCATCTGCAGCCGCCTGCAGTAGCTGCATGGCTGCGTGAAGAGAATGTAAATGAGCATGGACGAGCTATCAGTGCCAGGGCCGCTCCAGCTGTGATGGTGGGTGGTTGGCACTTATTAACAGCAATCTAATTTGGGGCCCAGCCAGTCAGGTGACTCCTGTGCTGAGCACAGACCTTCACATTTATCTGGAGATGAATGAAGCTTGGGCCGCTTGTTCCTACTATCAGGGAAGACCTTTATTCAGGAAGTAGCGTTGACAAGAACCAAATGTCTGGGTAACAAAAAGATTTTTAAGCCCACAAAGAGGACTCATTTACTGGAGTGGAAGTCCATGCTGTATAATGTGAGTCAAATATGAAGAGGGATGGTGTGAGAATTCCTCATTGTGGAATGTGACCCGCCCTTGCTCCTCCAAGGTGAGTCACTTCTTTCAGAGCCCAGCATGGGTCCCTCTGAAGAGCTTCAGATTGAGGCCACAGAAGAATGCTCTTTTATGGGTGTATCTTATAGGGTGCCTGGCAGAGCTCTCAGCTCACATTGGTCCCCACAGCAGCCCTACAAAGTAGAAACTAGCTTAAAAGTCAGGTAACGGTAAATGGCAGAGCCAAGAACCCAAAGGGAAGCCTGCCTGCCCCAAAGCAGCCTCAGAGTGAGTCACAAACACCACCCCTGTGAGCCCCCTTCTGTCAAGCACTGAGCAGGGCTGGCATCACAGCAAGGAGGCTTCAGTATATTAACTCTGCTTGTGTCTGAGTATTTTTGTCAGTTTTCACTTTTTAAAATTCATCATTGTCAACAGCATAGTGAATCTGTTCATCACAGATTTCTTGATCCTGGGAAGATTTTGGTTAATGGAGGCTTCAGGATTTTTTTTTTTTGTTTTTTTTTTTTTTTTGAGATTGAAGCTTGGTCTGTAACCCAGGATAGAGTGAATGGGCACAATTGCAGCTCATTGCAATCTCTGCCTCCCAAGTTCAAGCTATTCTCCTGCCTCAGGCTCCTGACTAGCTTGGACTACAGGCATGCCACCACAGCCAGCTAATTTTTTTTATTAGTAGAGACGAGGTTTCACCATATTGGCCAGGCTGGTCTTCAACTCCTGACCTCATGATCCGCCTGACTCAGCCTCCCAACGTGCTGAGATTACAGGTGTGAGCCACTGTGCTTGGCCAGAGGCTTCAGGATTTTAACTATGCTTGTGTCTGAGTATTTTTGTCCGTTTTCACTTTTTAAAATTTCTCATTGTAAACAGCATAGTGAATCTGTTCATCACAGACTTCTTGATCCTGGGAAGATTTTGGTTAATTACACATATAAGCACATCCTCTTCCCTTACCTGCTGTTGAAGCACAGTAAACACGGGGTAGATGTGTTTGTGTGAATTATTAAAAAAAAGAAAATAATAAAAGGCAAGTGTTGCTTGCCTCTCTTCCCACCCTGCCTTCCCATTAAGAGTCAAATACCATGCTTGCTGTTGTTTCAGTGATTATTCAGAAGGAGAGAGCTGACAACCCAAAATAGGGAAAGGTAAAAATACATATGCATTAAGTTGAAACGCCAATATGAACAAACATTTTATTTTTGTTTCTGCTTGGTCCTGCAGAAATAGTTTTCCCCCCTGTATTTCAGCTCCTTTATCCCTCATATCAGACGCTGATGGTAGAAGCACCTGCTTCTCCCCTTGGCCTACCTTGGAGGAGCCTGGGGACTCTGAGCGGACATAGGCCATGCTGCCATCCCTACCCCCTCTGTAGGGCTGCTGCAGCCCCTCAGGTTTCTCCCCCAAAACTCAGAGGCAACCGCTGACCCCCCCAGCAGGTGGTAGGTAGAGCCCACACCCACCTGTGTTTCAGAACCAAGGAAGTCTAGAGTCAATGTGGGCTCTGAGGACCTGGCAGTGAACTGGGGCCTCAAATGTTGCCGACCTCCCTGATCCCTAGGAAATGGGCCTGACTCTTCCTTGTCCCAGACAACATCCTGGTGCTGCCTTCTGGTCCTGTGCTGCCTTCTGGTCCTGAGCTGCCTTCGTTCGTTAGTGTTTCCTCCTCAGGAGACCAGTCATATGAAGAGACATTGTGTTTCTCCTTTGTCGGCATTGTTTGGGACACGTCTTTTTGCTGGGCTTTCATAGTATGTTGTCTGTTTCAAGAGTTATTTTGAAGCCCTTACATGAGAAGTGTTCACTGGGTGCAGTGAGGCCATGAATGACAGTGAGGGGAACCGTATAGCTCAGTGATTAAGATAAAGGTTTTTGACATTAAACCCACTTATGCTTTAATTCTAGCTCCTCCGCTTGCTAGCTTTGTGACCTAGGGTGAATACTTGATCTCCCCAAGCCACATTTCCTTTCCCTGTACAATGAGAATGGTTGCACCTACTTTGTAGAGCTTTTGTGCAAAACCAATAGAAACAGCGTGGGTGAAGCGCCAAGTCCAGTGCCTGGCACTTTGTGTCACGAAGTAGTAGCCACCCAGTAAGGACAGTGTGTGCAGATGTGTGGGCTTAGGTGATGAACGGAGATCCTAGAAAGGAGGAACTGCTTCCAGTTATGTGAACCTGCTTCCACAAGAGCATGGAGTTCCCCTAAAGTGGGGCAGGTGGAAAATCCCATAGGGGAGCAGAAGATGACTCATCATTCACCATGCAGCTCATTTCTACCAGCTCCCCAGTGTTCTGCCATGTAAAGGGGATAGATTTTTCAAGCTGATTTTTTTTGCTCACCAATACATTCTATAAGAAATGACAGCTCTCCTTTAGTCTATGTTGTTCAAGTTCCACATGGTTCAAGTTCAGAGAAAGGCCCTGTGCAATCTGGGGAAAGCCATGTGCTAGAGGAGGCTGTCGTGGGTTTGCTCCCACTGCTGTTGCCGGAACAAGACGGAGAGTTGTCTGTACTCTGCCCACAGCATTGCTATGCTCCTCCTCTCAGGTTTCATGTTGATTTCTTACCCCTACCCAGAAGGGTTGGAATCTCAGGGATGACATTCAAAAGAAATGAGTATAGGAAGGGCCTAGAAACAAAGACAGTGATTGCTGTGCTAGAGAACTTTGAATTAGTCAAAATGTAGAGATGGAAATCCAGGATTTATCTTCATGGGCATGGGCATGGTTTTTTTGTCCTCCTGGGAGGGCACCGGTCATCCTGCCAACCCACGGCAGCAGGCAGGCTTGAAGGCCGGGGCTGCACACCTTGTACCCTCCTTGTAGTGGCAGGATATACCTACTTGTCTCTTTGTTATTGTTTTTGGTCTCTAAAAGTACTCACCCAAAAAGATTCTCTGTGGATTTTTAACGAGTTTGTATGGGTACTTTATTAAAATAAAGTGGCTCTTTTTTGTGGTTTTTGTGTACTAGTTAGCCATTGCTTCTCAAGCTTGTTACAGCCTGTGGAGATTGGAAGCTTGGAGTGGCTCTTTCTATAAACCACGCATCACCTATTTAGTTTCTTTGAATATTTTACTAAAATAATTTAATGACTTTTCTGTGCCTGTGGCCTCATCAAAGGAGAGGTGCATGTTAGAAATTTCACATTAAAAATCCCTCAAGAATTGATACCTACGAAATATCTTTTTATAAGAAATGTTTTACCTCATTTTCATCATTACACTGATTGTGTGTTGTGAGGCATCAGCATCCTGATTTGTTTTAATGATCTCATTGTGATGACCTTGAGAACAGGCTGTGTGTGAGTACACGCGTGTGACTTGTGGTGTGTGCTGAAGTGCAGAGTGATAGTGTTCCCTCTTTGCATTCTCAGCACAGAGCTCTGCAGGGTTTCCAGCCTTCCAGGTAGAGGAGAAATTGTTGCTATGGTAATACCACAAGCATGAAAACACCCTCTGTCCCTGTGGGTGTCTGTGTCAGGGTGGGGAATGTGGAAAAGGGAAACAGTAGCAAAGAGGAGTGTTCAGCGCATCAAGCAAGAAGAGAGCAAAGCCGAAGCCGAAGCTGCTGTTGGGTGGAATTTCTTGTGTTTACTCTTGAATTCAAGGTCAGATTCCAGTTGCAATGTGGTAGCTGAGAATGTAAAAGGCCTTTTATTCCTCAGTGCTTCACTGACTTTGAGACAACGATAAAGAGTACAGAGGTTCTGTGTGTCACATCTCCAGTCCCCAGAGGCCACACATGGCCTTCCCACAGACCACAGTTAGAAAACGTGTGTCTGTATATGTGGCCACTACATCACTGCAAATGGAAACAACCACCCAGCCCCAGAAACCCTGCAGCCCTTCATGTCCAGTGTAACAGGCTAAGGCAGCAGTCCCCGCCATCTCTTCTGAAACTAAATAACAGTTCATGCTCTGTCTGTACAACATGCTAATGTCTCCTGAGAAGATGGACTCCGAATATCCTTAGTAATGTAGAGCAGTGATGAGAAACAAAATCCCATCTGCTGAAGTTGTGGGTGAGGAACACAACAAAAAGCTAGGGTGCAATTCTGTCAGGACATCAGGATCAGTATGGGAAGAATAGCTTGAGCAGGGAGTTTGGCATCATAGTTAAAACAGAATGAGGTCTAGGTATTTGCTAATACAATTCTTCCTGGGTTTTAGGGGCTTTTTACTCCTTATCTGCCCAAAGTCACACAGCTGGTAAGTGACAGCGTCAGGAGTCAAATCTAGGGTTTCTCATTGTTATTTGTGTTTTTAGGTGTGATTCTGGTATGTTGCATTAGTTTCAAGAGTCTTTATCTTTTGCAGATACAAACTGAAATATTTATAAATGAAATTATTTGTAATCTGGGATTTGCTTCAGAATTATACTGAAGGAGTGGGGGATGAGTGAACAAGTAGGATATAGATAAGCTAGGATTGGCCATGAGTTGATCATTATTAAACAAGATGATGAGTACATAGGGTTCATTACATTCTCTGCTTTTGTATATGTTTAAAATTTTCTACAATAAAAAGTTAGTTTAAAAAAAAAAACAAATCAAAAACTCTGGCTCTGTCCCGTGTTAGCTTTATGTGTGCTCTCACTGTTTGGGTTTGCTTTGCTGCTTTCCAGTTCACTCTTGGAGACTGGAAAGATCCTTATTCAAATGTTCTGTTTTGTGGCTTGTTTACTTGTTTTAAGTGATGAGAAAACGTGTAACATAACAGGAAAATGTCAACAGCTTTTTGTGGGAAGATTAAAGGGCTCTTCATCCTAGAAGAGGGAATGCTTCCTGTGTAGTTCCTCTGTACAGGATTCTTCTATACAAGTGGTAGGGACCTGGTGTTTTCCAGCTTCTCTGGGAAAACAGACTTAAACCATGAAGAATCTAAGAGGCCAGCACGGTGGCCCACGCCTATAATCTCAGCACTTTGGGAGAATGAGGCAGGAGGATTGCTTGAGGCTGTGAGTTCAAGACCAGCCTAAGAAACAAAGCATGACCTTGTTTCTACACAAAATAGAAAAAAAATTAGGCATGGTGTTGTGCATCTGTAGTCCCAGCTACTTGGGAAGCTCAGATGGGAGGATCGCTTGAGCCCAGGAGGTCGAGGCTGCCATGAACCATGATCATGCCACTGCACTCCAGCATACATACACATATGTGTGTGTGTATGTATGTATGAATATATATCTGTATATATAGGTATATATAAAAGAATCTAAGACAGCTTGCTAGACTTCATTATAACCGATGAGTTGGGTTCCCAGGAAGCCTGGGATTCTGTGTTGAGAGCATTGTACAGCCTGTAACAGACTCTCCTTGCTCTAGGGAACTGCTTACATACAGTCCAGCTGCAAAGTCAGAAGAAAACCCAGATAACCTTTTGAGTGTCCCTCTAGCCCACAGTCTGTGATTTCTAGAAAACTGAAGATTTTGAAACCGGGATTGGCATTTGCTTTTCAAAAAGAAACAGACTAAGAGAGTTTCTCAGATGAAATCCTCATGGCCTCATAAAAGTACTTTTTTTTTTTTTCAGTTTTATTTCCCATCAGAAGCTTATATGAAAAGCATTTTAAGTTTCAAAAGCTGCCTATGTCTGAGAAGCTGATCCAGGTTCTAGCCCAAAGAGAATGAAATAGATCACAATTTATTCCTCTCTTATCTTTGACTACAGCTTGTCCTTTTGCCCTTCTCTCCCCTCCTATGTTAGACTTCGCTGCTAAAAGCATCTCATGTTCCCACAACCCTCTTAGCTCCAAGGCCTTCTTGCCTCCCATAAAAATCTACTTTTCACCCCCAAGGCCAGCTCCTACTACTTACTCTGATCTAACCTGTTCTGTTCCCTAGCCTGTCTTCTCCAGGTGAACACCCTTGCATCCTAAGCCCTCAAACTGCTGTGAAGATTCTTTCCTCCCTTCCCCACCTTCTGTCTCTGGACTCCATCAAAACCTTTCCCCAGGCTGGGGGTGGCGGTGTGCACTTGTAGTCCCAACTGCATAGGAGAGTGAGGCCAGCCTGGTCAACATAGCAAGACCTCGTCTCTTTAAACAAACAAAAGAAAAAAAAGCCTTAGCCCAGCCATAGTGCAGAAGAGGCCAATAAGGGTTTTGCCCCTCACCCTGCCTGACACTTCATCTTCTCCTCTAAGCACGATCATTAGCAGCTGCCTGTCACCTGCCTATGAGACATGTAGGCTGATTTCTGCTTTGATTGAAGTCTGGTCATTCGTTCAGCAGATATTTATTGAGCATTGCTGTGCCTAAGGGAGTACAGAAAGGGCAGCCAGGGCCCTAACTGACTGTCAGTGGGATGAGAGAGTGATGGTGACTGCTATGGGAACACGCAGCTCTGCATGAGCAATATGGATCTGGGCCTGACCAGGCCACAGGAGCAAAGCTGAGTGAAAGGTCCGCCAGTAGACAGGTGTGTCCAGAGCAGAGGGAAGTATGACTTTGAAGATAAATAGACCCTGTAGAGGGCTTGCAATGCAGAACAAAACAAGGAGCGTGGATTTGATTCTGGAGACCTTCCCTACCCTCTCCCTGGAGCTGTTGCTGGTGCAGTGGAGGGACACAATGGGATCACATGCTGGTTGGGGGAGGGTGAATTTTGTAGAGCCTTGAAAGGGAGTGGGAGGGAGGAAGAGATCAGATACAGAATGTCAAGGGATTTGGAACACCTTGCCAATTTAGTTATTATGGCAAGTCATTTCTAGTAACCTGGGACACGCAGTCCTCCCACGGCCCTCCCCCTACAGCCCCCCTGGAGCACATTTGTACAATGTTGCAGGTATTTGATGTGATTTCTTTTCCCATTTTCCAGAAGGCCTGAAGGAACCTGGTTCTGAGGGTGGATTGGGGGCAAGAGGGAGACGCAGGGCAGTAGTCGAAAGCAAGGATGGCAGCAGCCAAGGAAGAGGCTTTCGGGGAAGGACGGCCAATGCAAGGCCATTGGACACAATCTCGGGCATGTGTGTCTAGGAAGCTGCCCTGGCCCGCTCCCCTCTTTGCTGTGGTGTGTGTGGCTGCCCTGGAGTAGATCATTGGGCAGTTGCTGCTTTGCTGCATTCCCACTGACCAGTGAATTTGTTTTAGTCCTCGGGTGTTTTACATAAGGAGGAAACCATGTAATCTTCACATATTTTTTTCCACTCATTTTAAAAGGCTTGTTTTCTACCCAACGGCATGTTGGATAAGCTTAATTTCTGTCACTCAGATCAGCTTAATTTCTCTAACTGTGATATGCATACAGAGAATTGCTTAATTCTCCTTTTGCACCATGTTTTCCCAGCTGCTGAGTGGCCAGCTTTTTTTTCCATGGGCCTCCTGACACAAATACAAACAATTTAAGGCGGTGTGCACAAATACAAACAGTTTAAGGCCATTTGGTAGCAACTGCTGTTCATCACCACAGGGACTGTGGATGTCAATGTGTTTTCCCTTGGGCTAGGTTTGTCTGGAGCTGGTGGCTGCTTTCTTGTCCTTCTGTGCATCCTGGGAGTCGGATCGAGGCCGTGCTAGGTTGTCCGGAGAGTCACAGCCGCTTCTTCAAGTGGGGTCCGCTCCCTTCCCAGCCCAGTCCTATGTTCTTCTTGTGTGAGGAAATGAAGTCCGTTCCTTGGATGCGTTTTGATGGGAGACATGTTTTCTGGGACACCTCTGCTCAGTCTTTGAGTGCAGCACAAACAGCCTTTTGATACCTTGTTTTGTAAAAAGTACATTTCCACAGTGGAGCTTGACACTGCTCATAAATAAACACATCCGTTTACAGGCACAGCAACGGAAGAACACATCTGGGAACAGTTTGACCAGGGGTTTTGCTTTTCCCCCTGTGAATGCCTGGTGTGCACTGTCCATCCAAGGATGGCTAGGGGAGAACACTATTCTATGGCTGCCAAAACCACAACAAATGACAACTTTCCATTCTGTCATCTCTCTTGACTCCACTGCTAGCAAGCAATTCATTTTTCTACCATAAAAGGGCAACATAACTTGTCTATAGCCACGGTGTCTTCTGCACTGCAGAGACAGAGCAGGAGATGGGCAGCAAGAGGCACTCTCAGCAGTAGGCGCAGCTGTGCTCACCCTGTGCCCGCACCCTGCTTTGTCTGGGCTCTGAGACAGCAGCAGCCATAAGAAAGAAAGAACAGGAGAAAAAGGCAATGTGGTGCTTCTCCTGTGCCCTCAGACTGGGGAATGTGAGGTCAGGACAGGCTGACATGTGATCTTCATCTCTGTGTCTGCTGGACGTGTGAATGTGTGGTTCAAACCTTGGTACAAGTTGCTGCACTGAGTCTGCCCAGCTGGTTTTGTATATGGTATTTGATACTTTTGATTTGCAATTGTAGATGTTAGATTTATAAGTGGGACCCAGGAGGTCATATAACCCAGACATGCTTGTTGTACAGATGAAGAAGGAATGTGGATAGGTTAAATGCTAAGCTCATGCAGCTTAAAGTCATCAAACTTCTGTCTCTTGGTTTTATGTCTGAACTTTGGGTTCAGGGATAGCTCCCTAACCTGTGTCCGCAGTGGCCCACTAATGTACATTTTGGCTCAGTTAAAGTTGAGCCACAGAAGCCTTAACTAATAGAAATACAATTCTTAGTTGGTGGATTTGTATGTCAGTTAACTAGGGTCTTTGCAAAGCATATTGTCTGTTCTGTAAAATGCATGGGTACTTTAGATGATTATTAATAAATGTTCAGAATCAAAACAGGAGTAGTTAGTAGGCAAATGCTTAGCTATTTTGACAACACCTAGAACACTTTGAGACAGTGGCTGTAAAATTTCTGCCCCATGCACCCTAGCAGACCAGGAGACCAGCCCCAACACAAGTTACACAGCTGCAGAGAATGTACTTTCCACAGGCTTAAGGGCGCGACAAGCACGCACATCTCTGCTCCAGGGCAAGCAGGTACTCAAATTGAGCCACTAGTGGGGCTCATCCTTTTCCTTGGCTCCCTTGAAAGTTTTCCTGTAAACAAGAACTGAGATTTGTTTTGTCATTTAAGCTTACCTTAATTCTGACTGTGTGGTCTGATTTCATAGCAGATGCTGGAACTGAACCCAGCACATTGCCAAGGGAATAAAAATTGTGTCCAAGAATCTTGCTGATCTGGAAGTTTTGGAGGGAAGCAAGGGTTTTCAAGGTCAAACATTATTACCCAGATAGTGCTGGTGGTCAGAATAGATTCTGAGCTCATTGGCTTGGAATCAAAAGTTAACTCAGAAGTCATTCCTGAAAGAGAATATCATTGAGTAGTAGTGGCTGAAGCAAACTCAGTGTGAATGATTCAAGTACTGCATACCTAGAGCTTGTTTTGAAGCTAAAAACTTGTTTGAAAACTTAACCATTTCAGCAAATAAAGAAATTGGGTAGGAAGTCCTAAAATGAAAAGTTTACAAAATGCCTTTTTTAGTAAGACTTTTCTGGATTCTTCTTTTCTCAGTAGTATAAAACTGACTATCTTAATCTATCAAAGACCTAAGTGGTATAGTTTTCCTGGCACTTTCCAAGACCTTCACTGCCTTTGGAATAAACCGACAAAGCCTGGGAGCATTCCTCTCACTGTGCTCCTCTCAAGTTCTTTGCTTATGGAAACCTTGGAAGCCTTTGTTTTTTTGGTCAACAACAGCAAGTGAATTCCATCTTATAATTACTAATTTCCACTGAGAATCATTTTTAAGGCTAATTTCTTAAGCAAGTAACATCTCCTTGTTGGCCTGAGAGTCTCCACCCACGTCCATCTCTGTCTTTGCATGCCTGGGCGGCCTGGCCATGGGTGACGAGCTTTAGAGACATCAGCCTTCTTGCTTCCTAATTTGGTCACGGTATGCTTCAGGCAGTGTTGCCTAACTTTAGAACAACACAAGCACAGGGAGTAGCTTTGATACAGCAAAGGGGAATTTCCTCTTATCAAAAGGCCTACAGTTCCCTTCTTACTTCCTCTAAAAAGAGGAAGTGACACTTGGGGAGGTTGTAGCTTGCTCTGAAGTTCCCTCTTTAAGCCTGGCTTCTTCATGCCGGCTTCTTCCTAGGTAGTTCCTGCTCTTTCCTTCCTCAAATGTCTTGGAGCTTCTCAGCATTAAAGGAGTTTAATTTTATTCTAAGACAATACAATGGAATAGGCATCAGCAGGGAACAGTTTCAATACGTTTTGGTACATCTATACAGTGGAGGTCCATGGGAGGGGGGGTCAGCATCCATACTGGGGTTCAACAGACTTTTTCTGTAAAAGGCAAGGTAGTAAATATTTCAGGCTTTGCAGACCATATGGTATCTGTCCCAGCTACCTACCTCTGCCTTTGTAGCATGAAAGTAACCACAGACAATATGTAAACAAATGAATGTGGCTGTGTCCTACTATAATTATATTTACAAAAATTGACAGACAGCCAGATTGGCGAGTGAGCTGTAGTTGCCATCCCCCAGCATATACCATAGCATTTACAAGAAATGACGTGGAATCCCATTGTGCAAATGTGGAGCTGTCGCCAAGATAATAAGTGAAAAAAGCAAGATGTAGAACAATAGGTGCAGTATGCTCACAATTGTGTCTTAAATGGTAGGAGGAAGAGATGTTTGCTGACACAGATATAAAATCTATTTGGAAGGATAAGAAATAGGTAGCAGTGAATCGCTTTTGAGGATGCTCAGTAAGGGTCAAGGGAGGGAGGAGTGTGCATGTATCACTTTTTTTTTTTTACACCCATTGTCATTAATTTAGTCACTTTTGAACTTTTAGCGCAAAAGAGTTTTTGTTTGTTTTCAATGTTTTAAATGACTTCCCTTACAGAAGGCAATGCCGGCTTGTTCAGCAGAACTGGTACCTTCCCACTTAATGCTTTTACAGTGAAAGTCAAGGCAAACCCCGTCTCTACTAAAAATGCAAAAATTAGCTGGGCATGGTGGCACATGCCTGTCATCCCAGCTACTCGGGAGGCAGGAGAATCGCTTGAACCTGGGAGGCAGAGGTTGCAGTGAGCCAAGATTGCACCATTGCACTCCAGCCTGGGCAACAAAAGCAAAACTCCGTCTCAAAAAAAAAAAAATAGAATGTAATTATTAAAATATGCTTGTATCTTTTCAAACTCAAAGCTATTTTTTCTAGTTTCTTGGAAGTCTTATTTTATCACCTAAAAAGGAGTGCCTTGCCTCGGGCTGGAGGTGAGGGATGGGGTTTTGTGGTGTGTGGAAGGAGCTGGAACTCAGCAGCTCTGCCTTTCTCCTCGCTTGCCTTCTGCACAGGCCCCGCTGGCAGCACAAGCTCAGGCACTGCCAGACAGGATGCAGCCAGTTAGAAACCTTGGACCAGAAGTCAGCGCCCCATGGGAATAAGTACAACTTGTAGTAATTAGAATTCAAGACTGCTTCCAAATGCTACCTTTTCCCACAGAGTATGTCTGACTAACAAGGATGGGTTCTCATTCACCCAGCATTGCTATGACCACTTTTTTAAAATGTCTGGTTTGGGTTGCAAAATCAGCAAATAAGGTTGTTACTTTCCTAGTATGTTAAACAGTTCGCTTTTGGTATGTGAGGAACAAGTAAAAGGCTAAGTGGCAAATCCTTGTCTGCTTAGAAGGCAGTGTAGATATAAACAACTAAAGAATTCACATTTGGCTGTCAGCCTCGATTCATAGTTCCCTCTTCCATCTCCCAAGCAAGTAATTTTTCAAATAGCCATACCAAGTCTTTTCCTGGCATAATTTCCAGGCTTATTTGCTGTCATTCAATTTTTTAGCAAAGCTCTGTGTAGGAATGTCAGAAATTGTACCTTTTGAAATCCCTCCTTGAAAACATGGAGATTTGAAGGGATACAGAGGCAATTGTAACAATATAAAGTTTCTGTCTCTTCCACTAGAGGAGGAGGGCCTGTCTGTCGGCCTCGGGGTCCGTTCTTCATTACTTGTCTTGACTTTCACTGTAAAAGCATTAAGTGGGAAGGTACCAGTTCTGCTGAACAAGCAGGCATTGCCTTCTGTAAGGGAAGTCATTTAAAACATTGAAAATGTGTTTGAAAAATATTGATGTAGTTTCCTCTGACCTCAATTTCATACACTAGTAACTCTCCAGTGTCTAGAGTTAGTACTGATGGACTCCCTGCCGAGTGGCCAGAACCATGTGTCCAAGCCAGATAGAGACAAGGCTGTACTTCGCTTGATTGAGGACACTAAGAAGTTGTGCTTTGCCATACATGTTGCCCCTAAAAAGAAGCTGGGCCTTTTAAAGAATAGACTTAAAACTAACACACATACGCTGTTTCTCTCATACACACATTCTCTCCACTCCTCTTCTATAGACACCAGCACCACCTTCCCCACCCCCACTGTAGCTCTCTCCATTACTGCTTTTAACCTTGAAACCTCTCTTGTACACTTACGCATTCAACTGCTCCTGCTCTTGTATTATTAATGGGCCTGGAGCAATCCAGCCAGAACAGGAACATTGACATTACTAATTGCTGCTTATAAGTGAGAAGGAGCAGGGAATAAAGTGGGTCACAAGACAATGTCCTAGCAGTCAAATGCTGCTGTTGGCCAGAGTAGCGAGGTTTCAGGTAGCTTGTCTCCCCTTCAGCACTGGTAGACCTGGCAGAGTACCCTGTTGGCATGGGCAGAAGTGCTCTTCACATTGATCACCCCAGGCTCACCGTCTACACACAGGGTTAGAAAAATGGGTGCACTTCTGTCAGAACTTAAAACATGGCAGAACAACCCTGTGAGAACAGAGTTCTTTGCACGGCAGTGTGAGTTAGGAAGAGACAACATGCAAGTGGCAGAAAAGGCGCTACAGGGGGCGTGTGGAGGTGGCGCTTAAGCCTCTCACGACTACATGCTGGATAAGCCCTGAACCACAGAGTCAGAGTTGACTCATCTGTAAGTAGTCTTCAGCTCCCAGATCGCAATTCATGACAAATGTGTACATTTTACACATGTGCATATGTGTTATGGTCAGGCTGGTGTGACAGAGCTGTTCTGGCAGAATGTGTGTGTGCACATCCCTGCGGGCTGTCAGGTGGCATGAGCGCTAGTGTGGGCTGTTTTGCAGGAGCATCAACAGAGAAGGGCAAGATCCTCACTGTGCCACTCACTAGCGCTGGGCACTTCCCACTACCTTTGTGAACTTCTGTTTGCTCTTCTGTAGAATGGGATGACAATGTCTGTCCTGCTTACTTTGTAGGGTTATGTGGTGCTTGCAGATGAACAGGGAAAGCACTGCTCATGGGAGCTGCGGAAGGTTCTAGGGAAGGTGAAAGGCGGTACGTCCTTCCCTGGTCTAAATGGTATATGGTACAGGGAGAGGAGAATTTCATTCCGCCTCAGCGGCTGATACATTCCAGTCTTTAATACTGCCTAGGAAACCTTAACAAAGCAGTCAATAACCAAAACTGACCTAGCTTCTGAAGATTGCTAACCATGGCTTTTAGTGGAACAGGAAGTAAAAAGGGTCTTTAAAGATATAAGTAAAATATAATATAGGTGAACCTGGCAAACAATGGGGGTTACCTGCCCACTCTGTACTTTTTCTTTTCCTCTTTTTTTTTTTTTTTGAGACTGAGTCAACCAGGCTGGAATGCAGTGGTGCCATCTCAGCTCACTGCAACCTCCACCTCCTGGCCTCAGCCTCCTGAGTAGCTGGGATTATAGGCACATGCCACCACACCCAGCTAACTTTTTTGCATTTTTAGAGATGGGGTTTTGCCACACTGGCCAGACTGGTCTTGAACTCCTGACCTCAGGTGATCCACCCACCTCGGCCTCCTCGAAGTGCTGGGATTACAGGTGTGAGCCACCGTGCCCAGCCTTGTACTATTTCTTAAACTCTGCATATGTAAATTATTTTACTCAAGTCTGTCATGCAATTACATCCCTGAAACTACATTTCTTATGCTTTAAAAACTTGTGGGAAATCTAAGAGAAAAGGAAAACTACTTGACTACAAGCCTAGCGTTTTCGGTTTTTGTTTTTGTTTTTTAAGAAAATGGCCTCCAGAAAGTGGGAAATTATTGATCACTTGACAACAGAAGGGATGTGGGTTTCTAGTTGCCCTGCTTCCTTTGCTTAAAATGTTTGGCCTTTCATTTTTTTTTTAATACTAAAAATATGATTATTGTTGAGAAAGTCTTGGAGTGAATCATGGTTATAAAAACTGAACATAACTTCTGTCACTTTTCTCATACCTCACAAACCAGCCAGAATGCTGCCATATCAGCTTCTGGAATCAGTCCTGCCCTTTGCCCCCTCTAGTGTCTACCTGCCCAGACCCTTAGCGCTGCACTCCAGGACCCCCTTCCACCTCACTCTCATGCTTTTGACTCTCCACATTGGCTCACGAGGCACTGATGGTGATGCCATAAAATAGGGAATCATTTTGTTTCATAGAATTGGCAGCCTGTTCTTTCATGAGAGAGGAAGCCACAGCAGAACCAAATAAGATGCCAGGCTTCTAAGATCCATTTGAGGAAAAATGCGTATTTCCTTTATTTAGTTTTATGAACATTTTCCCCTCTTTTCTCATTCAGTCAACATTTGAGTTCAGACTTAAATTTTATATTCAAGAACATAGTGCTCTGCGCAGTAATGTTAGTAGCTGTTATCGTCATTTGGGAGTCCGTAGCCTACTTATTAAGAGCAATTCTTTCATTAATAAGAAAGCTAAATAAGCTGAGAAGTACCCAGTTCTAAGTCACCCACAGAGTTTTGCATATCCCAGTCCAAAAAAAAAAAACAAACAAACCTGATAATAAATATGGATAAGGAAGCTTCTCCAGGAGATACACTGTCAGATGAGGAAAGCAAAGTAAGGTGTGCAGAGTGAATTCTGCTCTCTCTTGTATAAATGTGCAGGATAAAGCTAGTAAATACATGCTTAACTTTTTTCTTCAAGACTTAAGCGTGAAACGCAAACTGCTGCAGGAAGGCTTGACAAGAGGGGAGTTTTTGCTTTTTGTTTTTAATAACTTCAGTATTTCTTAGCACATGCAGTATGTGTTTTTTTCACTAATATTAACAGAGATATGAAAATTTATAATTTTTTTAAAAAAAAGCTTTAGGATAGAAAAGAGGTGTAGCTGGCCACTTCCCCCTGACATGCGATTTGTCTGGAATGGAGCAGCCCCTTTTTTATGGTTTCCAGATATGTGAGTCTGTTTTGTTATGTACAGTTTTTACAAACTTGGCTCAATTTACTGTCTAGTTATAGTTTGTAACAGCTGTCTACTCTGCTTTTTCTTTCAATATAAAAGTAATTGAAAAAAGACTAATCATTTTGGAAATGCTTTCACTTTGACACAGTTCTGTGCTTTTAACAGCAAAGTGAAAGCCGGGTGTCCCCACCAGCCAGCTATAGGAATCCAGGACATAGAGCAGGAATGTCTGCTGTTTATTTACTGCTGTAATTACCTCTTTGGTTTCATTTACAAACACTAGTTCCTTCCATCAAGCAAAGTAAAAATTGTCAGAACAGCTGTTTTGTCCTGCTGGAGAAAAGGAAAAAAAGAGTATGGCAAGATGTTAACTGTGGCATGACAGTCTGAGATTCTGGACACAACCTACATTATCAGGGCAAGTCCTTCAATCTCTTTGTGACTTGGTTTCCTCATCTGTGAAATGGTGAGATCATGATCTCTACCTCACCCACTGGGTTGTCTGAAGATTGAAGGAGGGGATATTTGCAAAACTCTTAGCACCTTTAAACTTTAGTCCTTGGAAATCCTAGTGGATTCATTTATCTTCCCCTTCCTTAGTTGCTTGGAAAGTAAAACACTGGTATTTTTGTCGTTCTTGATTTCCTGGTCATTTGGGGCACTTAATTTCTCGGTGTTGGTTTTCTCCTCTGTAATGAGATCTGCTAATCTCAGAATCTCACAAGGGGCAGAGGAACTTGTCACAGACTTTTAGACCTAGAAGAAACTTATGATGCCATTTAGGTCCACAAGTGCCAATATGAGAGTCTTTCTGCAGTATCTTTGTCCAGAAGTTAGATGTGAGTGGACTCGTCCTTTGGTTTCTAAAAATCTCGTGTTTCTTTCTTTTTTTTCTTTTCTTTTCTGTCTTTTTTTTTTTTTTTTTTTTTTTTTTTTGAGATGGGGTTTCACTCTTGTTGCCCGTGATGGAATGCAATGACTTGGTCTTGGCTCACTGCAGCCTCCACCTCCCGGGTTCAAGTGATTCTCCTGCCTCAGCCTCCCGCCACCACACCCAGCTAATTTATGTATTTTTAGTAGAGGCAGTGATTCACCATGTTGGCCAGGCTGGTCTGGGACTCCTGACCTCAGGTGATCCTCCTACCTCAACCTCCCAAAGTGCTGGAATTACAGGCATGAGCCACCACACCCAGTGTTTTCTTAATTTCTAGATTTTGATTTTGAACCTTGGTGTTTCTACATACATTAACTTGACTGTGGTAATGAATCCAGTTAGAATAATCAGGGCTCTGCTTTTATCTTTTAAGATAGGGGTTCCCAACCCCCACCCCCGGACCACACAGGAGGTGAACATGGGGCAGATGAGTAAGCATTAGCACCTGAGCTCTGCCTCCTGTCAGGACAGCAGCAGCATTAGATTCTCAGGAGCATGAACTCTGTTGTGAATTGCTCATGCAAGGGATTTGAGTTGCACATTCCTTAAAAGAGTCTAATATCTGAAACCATCACTCTATTCCCTGTCAATGGAAAAATGGTCTTCCATGAAACTGGTTCCTGGCTCAAAAAATGTTGGGGGCCGCTGTTATAAGATTTTCTGTAGGTGATATTTCATTGCCACAATAGCACTACCTTTGAAAGCTTCTTTGATAAATCTTCTAAACCCAGCCTCACATATATTTAACGAAATAATTGACAAGTGCAGTTCTAACTGAGCCACACAGTTTAGAACATCAGTTCAGGAACACTGGTGTGCATTGTACAGATTTTGCTTTCCTGCCTCAGCTTTCCTAAAGGCACTGATGGTTAAGCAGCACTTAACCAGAGAATAGATAACCTTCAGACTCTAAGCCACTACTGTGTGACTGTCGCAGATCATTTACTCTGACTTTCCTCATCAGAGAAATGAGGATGCTGTTTTCTGTCCCAGCTCCCTTGAGGGTGGTTGTGAGAAGCAAATGAGGCTATGTCAGGCAAGGGCTCTTTGACAGAGGTATCAGAAGCCCCAACAGAGACCACATTGGCAGCAGCGGTGTTCTTAACAGTTTTGACAAGCACGCTCCATTTTATTTTATTTTATTTTATTTTATTTATTTATCTACTTATTTTATAATGGAGTCACGCTCTGTTGCCCAGGCTGGAGTGCAGTGGTGCGATCTCAACTCACTGCAACCTCTGCCTTCTGGGTTCAAGCGATTCTCTTGCCTCAGTCTCCTGAGTAGCTGGAATTACAGACGTGCACCACCACACCCAGCTAATTTTTGCTTTTTTAGCAGAGATGGGGTTTCACCATGTTGGCCATGCTGGTCTCAAACTCCTGACCTCAGGTGACCCATCCACCTCAGTCTCCCAAAGTGCTGGGATTGCAGGCGTAAACCACCGTGCCCAGCCCACACTCCATTTTAGAAAGGAAGGCTGGGGAACTTTCATCCAGGACACACAGCATTTAGGGATGACCAGTCTCCTTAGTGGTTGATTACCAAAGAGAGACTATCCCTGGAAGATTGACATGAAGCTGTGCTCAGTAACAATGAAAGAAATAGAAGAGAGGACCCAGTGCAGCAGAAGCCAAGGACTTTCCCAAGGTTCATGTGAGGGCTGCTGTTCCCCACAACCTGAAAGAGCAAAGATCAGAAAGAGTTAAAAACAAGAGATTATCATTGGTTAAATTGTGTGGAGCTTTAAAAGTGAAGATGTTGAGAGAGATCCAAGATGGCCGATTAGCAACAGCTCAGGAATGTAGCTCCCAGTGAAAGCGCAGAGAACCAGTGGACGCCGCACTTCCCGACGAATTTTTGTTGCCCACAGACTGGGAGATTCCCAGCAGAGGAGCCACACGGGTCGCCAGCGCGACTCGTTTGGCCGGCGCCCCGGCGCAGCGCTTCTCAGTGCAGAGTGTACGGGACTGGGTCCCCTTTTAGTCGGGCTCCGCTGGTCCCATCCCCACAAGGAGAACAGCAGTTGGAAGCGCTGAGGACTGAGAGCAAGAACAGCTGAACCCAGGAAGCACAGCAAGCACAGCTGAACCCGGGAAGGCCCAGCTCTGTGGGGAAGGGGCGTCCGCCGAAGGAAAACTAAGAAACAGAAAAAACTTCATCACCAACAAGCCGGACGTCCACTCAGAGACCCAATCTGAAAGTCGGCAATTACAAAGACGAAAGGTGGATAAATCCACAAAAGTGGGAAGAAACCAGTGCAAAAAGGCTGAGAACACCCGAAATCAGAATGCCTCTCCTCCTACAGGGGATCGCAGCTCCTCATCAGCAAGAGAACAAGGCTTGACGG